>VZTX01017779.1:172676-231400 GCA_013400915.1 Pardalotus punctatus | reverse complement strand
CTCCCCACGGGCTGTGGGTGGATCTCTGCACCCCCCTGGACTCCATGGGCTGCAGGGGGACCACCTGCTCCCCCCATGGTCTTCACCACAGCTAGCAGAGTGTTTTCAGCTCTGGCGCCTGGAGCACCTCCTCCCCCACCTTCTCCACTGACCTTGGTGTCTCCATGTTGTTTTCCCTCACATATTTTCACCACCTCCTCCTCCTCCTCTGGTTAAAAAGAAGTGTGTGCACCCATTGTTTTGATTTCTTCTTAAATATATTTTCACAGAGGCATAACTCACATCTCTAATTGGCCCAGGTTTGGCCAGCAGCATGTCCATCATCTTCAGAGCCATCAGAGAGTGGCTCTGCTGGACAGGGTGAAAAACTTCCAGAACCTTCACACCGGACACACAGGGGCCATCTTTGTGCCCCTCCCTACCCACTAGCAAAAACTGGGCCAAGTAAAACCACTGCAATTTGAGGAAGGCAGAAGCAGGGACTGGGAGAATGAAGAATTGCTCGCTATAGGATAAGATCAGGTTCGAGACCTTCCAAGGAACCTTAGGTCCCAGGGGAACTTGTAGATGAAGGGGATAAGCCGCTAGAGAATATTTGAGAATATTTGAGAATTCATGACAGTCTGGTGAAGTTCATACTGATGAAAAATGGGAAACACTGCCATTTGTGGTGGAACTACAAGCCAATCATTCTTAACTCTGTGCCCAGACAGATCATGGACCAGATCCTCCTGGAAATTTTATTAAGGCACATAAAAATAAAGAGGTGGTTGGTGACAGACAATATGGCTTCACTAAAGGTAAATCATTCCTGAAAAATCTGGAGGTCTTCTCTAACAGGCTTACAAGTTTGGTGGATAAAAGAATAATTGACATAATTTCCCTGGACCTAGGCAAAGCATTTGACAGCATTCCACAAAACATTCTTGTCTGTAAACTGGAGAGATATGGATTGGATGGATGGTTCTCACCTGGAGTACTGTGTTCAGTTCTGGGGCATACAAACATAAGCAGGACATGGACCTGTTGGAATGAGTCCAGAGGAAAATCATGAAGGTGATCAGAGGACAAGAGGGAAAAGCTTAAAACCAAAAGAGGGTAGATTTAGAGTAGATATAAATAAGAAATTCTTTATTATGAGGGTGGTAAGGCACTGAAAGGTTGCCCAGAGAAGCTGCAGATGCCTCATCCCTGAAAATGTTCAAGGCCAGGTTGGATGGGACTCTGAGCAACCTGGTCTAGAAGAAGGTGTTCCTGGTCTGTGCAGGGGGGTTAGAACTAGATGATCTATAGGATCCTTCCCAAACCAAACCATTCTATGATTCCATGAACCTAATCATTTGGATGACAAGTGAAATGACCCAAGGAGGGAATCCCTATCAACTTTGTATTACTTTTGTTCTACCTGTTATGCAAAGATTTTTAAACAAGCAGTCTGAATCTTGTGGTCTAATAATAATTTCATTTTCTGTTAGAAACAACCATTATTCTGAATACCATGATTAAAGGAAAATGGGTTATAGTGTCTGAATTTACAAGAAAAATAATTGTTTTCAGTCCAGCTATATCAGTGTAACATCTGTGCTGAGAAAGCTGGTTCTAATATACCCTGTCTTAGTCTTTTCAGAATCATAGTCATTATATCTGAATTTGATTGCCAAGGAGATAGAAGTAGGATAATTAATTAACTAAAGCATTGAGAATAGCAGCCAGTGAGAATATTCACACTGGCATGATGGTCTTCTGCTGTGCTTGATGCAGAAGTCAAAATATGTCTGACCTACATTAATAGCTATACATTAACTAAATATGATCACAGAGTCATTCATACACAGCATAATTGTCTTTCAAGGGAAATACATTTCAGTGTGCTACTCAATCTTCTTTCCTGTGTTCTTGCAATGACCATGGCACAATGTTGCCAACTGTTTTATCTCATAGCAGTCTAATACTACTGTCTTTAAAACAGTTTTTAGAAATTACAACAGAACTACTACTATAATAACATCACAATACCACATCTACTTTGGCAGTGTGGTTGCAGTTCCTTATACTCCTATTTACATGTGGATCTATACTGTAGTAAATTACTTTAGCAAGTTAGCTCTAATCTAGGCAAGTAGACACTTTTTAAAAAATGTAATATCCATTTCTTTGCCTATGTACCACATACTTATCAGGTTTCTGATTTTTAGAATAATGCAAAACCTTTGTGAGAATTCAGGTTAACTGGTAAGACAGTTTTTACTAAACACTTAGGATACATATTTCATTCAGTATATTGTGAGGAAAATATTTCACTATATATTTACATTTAAGTCAAGAGAAACATGTTATTACAGAATATTTTTCTGTTTCTTTCAATAGGTGTACATTCAGCAGGAATTTAAAGCATGTGTTTAAGGGATTTGTTGAAAAGGGATCGTCTGAAGAATCCATTGGTCCATTTGGGGTCAATTATTTCTTAGTCTAGCTGCCAGCTGGCTTTGCTGTGGTTCTCTGAACAATGGGACTTCTCCCAAAGAGGTAACAGTTGAAAGACAATTCATCATCTTACAGTTGCAGTACAATTAATGTATTGAAATAAACTATACCCAATTTAAATAATTTAAATTCCCAAATATTGCTGTATTAACTAGTTCATGCATTAAACTGTGTACTTTTTACCTATCAAACCATTAAGTAAGAGATGTCAGTTTGATTTTACAGTTGCCCCTACCTACGTCTAATTATTAATTCCTTGAGCCATTATGATGAGCATTTGTGGATAACGGATTTTTAGGAAATGGTAAATACTTGGAAAATTTGAACTTAAATATTAAGCAACATTATGTGACTCAGGAATTTGAGAAAATAAAAGTATTTTTATATTTTAAGAAACTTCATGCTCTTTTTTTGCAGCTTTACCTCTCCAAAAATTCTTGTAACACCCTAGGAATTCAATAAAGATTTTATTTTCTCATTTATTTCTGATGAATTATTATTTCCAGATTGAATTTTCCATTCCTTATTCTCATCTCAAAAATAAGTTTTGCTTGTTAAATTTAAGAAAATTCTTCAAATGTAACAGATAGAGAACAAGTTGAAAAGATAATTACTTTTTCTGTAAAATTAAACTCTGAAACTAGATTGCTTATTAAGTTTATTTCTTAAATAAAATTAACTGCTCTGACAGTTTGCTAGACAACGTGAAATTTTGAAAATTAAGTGAAAAAGTAAAAGGCAGTGAAATAAATAGTTCTGCAGCACTTAAAGTACATCATGCTCACTAACTTTTAGCATAATGGCAATCTTTAATTAAGTTTCTGTTCCCTTCCTCAGATTTCCTAAGGAATAAAGAACGCTGTGAAGAGAGACAAAAAGGGGCAGAAACCCAAAGATAAGGCGTGCCTGCACTTTCTTTCTCTAGGCATGGCACAGACCCCTATTAACAGGCTGAGTTCTTTTGCTTTCTAAGAGCTACTTTAGTCATTGGCAAAGTTGGGGTTTTTTCTTTTTTTTTCTTTTTTTTTTTTATTAGTGTTAGAGTTATATAACTCCAGTTATTTTATTCCCAATTACAGGAGCTTCATGTTAAGGGCATTACTCAGCTGTCTGCGTTTCCATCAGTGTCTCCTTCCTTTACAAGCCAAATGAGAGTTGCCCAAGTGCAGAGGAGATATATAACCTCAGCTTCTCAACTGTTACATAATTCCAAAATTTCATTCATTTCAATGAATGTAAGCTGATCTGGAAACATGGACAAAAGTACAAGATGCTCCCTAGCTTTGGAATGCTAACTATCATTTGGCATTTGACATATGTTTTAACTTCAATAAAGAGAACATAAAATTCTGTGGGTATATAATTTGCTTCAACATAAAATTCAACATTGGTACAAATACATATATATCACATAAAAGCAGAATTTTGTTTCCCAAAAAGGAACTCAATGACATAAAAAGCCTTTTAGGGTGAACAGTGCATTTTCTTTATAGAAAAATGATCCTATAAAATACCCCAATATTTGGATCATTTGTATCAGATCTTGGTATCATCTGTGTAAGTCTCATTGCTCTCCTCTCTTTCCTGATGCTGCTGTTGAGGGGTCTCACAGATTCCCACAGAAGCAACATATATTTGACTTTAGGACCCCTTGCTTCACAAGGCTATTGTTAAATTAAAGACACTTGGCAAAGGAATTTACAGGGGTATTAACTGAAATATTTCTCAACCTTTCACAAGATAAAATACAGTGGAGGACACATTTTAATTAAACTTCTGCAGGAAGATGTCCTCAGGCAGCAATAGCTGGGCTCCCCCTGGCCTCTCTGTTTCTGATAAACTGCTGAATCCTGTGTGTATGAGAGGTTACTGAACTCCCATGCATGTAACTGTGAAGGAATGTTTTCCCAGTCACTGGTACACTGACACAGTTCTTATGTTCTCTGAGTTTGTTCTCAGTTTTAAAACATTGCTACTAAAATTTACCCAGCAGACATGAAGCCAGTCAAGATCAGATCTTCTACTTGAATTTGCTGCTAGAGTGGGATGGGCAGGGGTAAGGAAAAACATATGTTTTTGCCACAGTCTAAAGAGCAAAATTTTCTCCTCAGTGAGAGTATTGGCCTGGGAAAAGAGATGTATCTTCTCTTAACCCTGCCCTCACCAAACCCTTCTGCTATATTGACTTGTACACTTTAACACAGCCAATGTATAATATCAGACCTCATTTTGTAAATGAGCACAGATTTCTTCTTTGAGGAAGCAATTGAAATTGATTGTAATGAAACCCATAACACAATAGAAAGGAAGAGTATAAATATACTTAAATATTAATAGTGTGGCAATTACAGTATTAATTTGCACTATCAATTGAAAAGTCTGGCAGCACAGATTATTATCCACTGTTATTTTCATGTATTCTATTTTTCGTAAATGTTAATGGTTAAAACCAGGAAAGTCTAGTAGAATATGTAATCAGCTATTATGATGAGAGATGAAAATATGAAGTATATTTTAAATTATCTATTAAATGAGAACCATCAGCCAGATATTGTGTCACGCTTTCCTTCTGAGGCATAGAGTAAGCTAAATCCTGTAAATCCTCATACACATATTTGGTTATATATATAAAACATCACAAGTAATTTCAGTGAGAATTTCCCTTCTTAAAACCAAATGGAATTTGATGTTTCAGGGTCAAAAACCTATTATTTAAGTAGTCTTTCTCTTTCATTAAGATGATTTGAAAAGTAAGATAACTACTACTGAGGACAGGAATGCAGATTTTATCTCACCATTCATGCTCTGTAAACAGCTTAAAACTTGGGTGATACTAGGAGCATATAAGCTGGAGCATAACATCCACAAAACAAACAAATTTATTTGACATTAAACTTGAAAAATGTTTTAAATAATATATTGGAATTCTAGGCACAGTAACTCCCCTGCCACATCAAAATTAAATCTGGGTTTGGGACACTAGTGAGAACGAACAAGAAGTATTTGTAAAACCTGACTGCACTGAAGTGTGAAAAATCAATTAAAACTTCCAGCCACCTCTGGATATAAATATTTTCCATGAACTAAAATGTTGCTAAAAAGCTCATATTATAATTACACACTTTAAAAATAATCAATTTTGTTAAAAAAAAGTTGGAAATTCAATTGAAATTGAATAGACACAAAAGACTTTAATTACAGATTTAAATTGGATTAACTGGTCTTTAAATATCAAGCCCACCAATATTTTTTAACTAATATTTTCTGCTTTAGATTTATACATCTATTGCCTTATATAGCACATGTACTTGGACCTGCCAGGCAACCTAAGATAAGTGAATACTCCATTTGATCTGTTGAGCCAAAAATCTGTGACTGCTGCTGTGTAACCAAAGCCTCCTGACAGCGGAACATCACCAGATTTTGCCGTACTGCTCTGCAGCTTTGGACATAAAGCCACAGTGTGCCGTTACCATTCTTACCCTTCAGCCTTCCCTGTGTTCTCTGGTCTTACTAAATCCTCCTTACAGTGGTGTATCAGCTTTGCTGCTTCATTGGGTTCATCTCGTTCTGCTGCATTTGGAACCCTCTTTAGTGAGATGAAAGGAGTCTGAGCAAATCCTTCGGGAATTTCTTAGTTCAGGGAAGCATCTTCTGGCAAATGACAGTGGTCTCAGGCATGTAAATGACATGTCTCAGACAGGGTACAAGGGGCTATGCAACCAGTAATGGGCTAGGAGGACTGGGCTAAGGATCCCAGTCAAGGTGAAGGGATGTTGGTTGCCACTCTTACTTTTAATAGCTAGGTAATTGCTAATTTGCAATTCCCAAAACTCTGGGAGAGTTTTAACTTTATTTTAACAGAAGAAAACTTACTAAAACAATCAAACAACCCAACTTAACTTTCTTCTAATACAATAATGTCTAAATTACTCAGAGCAGCAATTTTATACTGACAGAACTGCTGAGAGACCTAGTACTCATTCCCCAAAGCAGATTACAACACAAAAATTAGTACCTGGATCAGACCAAAGGTTCAGAAAGTTTAGTGCCATGTAGGTGACCTTGTGTATGAACTGTACTGCATTTATGGAAGTACTAAAATAAATTTAATCTTTCTAGTTTAAGAAACAAATGCTGCAAGAATGTGTCAAGATGAGTTTATACAATCCTGTCAGAGACTGGGAATATTAGTCTATGGTGAATAACATACTGCTGAGCATTTAAAAAATATTTTCTGTAGTGTTTTGTTTTGTTTTGTTTTGCTTTCAAGCATGATGGATTTTTTAAAAGTGCTAGTTGGCTTATTGATGCTGTCAGTACACTGCCAGTTATGGTAGAAATCACACTCAATAATGGTCCACAGAAAATGTTTGAAAGGGAAGTATAAGCAAGTCATCAACTCACTAGTAAATCACACTCATGGTAAAAATGTCTTTAAATATAAAGTGTAAAAAATATATATGAAAATATTTTAATATGCTTTCAAATATTGGTTTTTCCATCTTTAGTATAACAATTATGGACAGTATGATATAATTATTGACTGAATTAAGCCAGAAAACTTGACAGAATGTCCATTGGGAAAATTACTTACTTTGAATAAAGGGTGGTTTTTTTTAAATAATTTATTAAGTTAGTATAATAAACAGCACACTTGGGAGCATGCAGTATTAGCAGGGGTGTTTGAAGTTCAGTTCTGTAAACTATTGATCTATTCTGATCAGTTCCTTATTTACTACCCCAAACTCAGAATGGCTTAACCTGACATCCCTGTACAAGTAGAATATTTATTTTTACTATAAGCAGAGAAGAATATGTTATTTCAAGTAAGCAACAGAAAGGGTAAGGTTAGCTACTGAATAGTAGCCTGCAGGTAAGGCTATCCTGTCACTGCTAGAAAGCTCATACCAACTTAACTCTAGCATTTCTAGATAGGTCATTCTCATACTTTAGATTGATCAACCTTTCCTCGAAATGTATATTCCAGTGAATCAGCTACTACTATATACAAGGAGAACACGCCAGACTGCTATAACCAGCTGTCCCCACTCAGCTCTTGTCAGCCTTTGCCTATGAACTTTGCAGCTACAGAGAGAAATATTTTCACCAAGCAAGAGAGACATGAAAGAGTGGAAGACAACATCACAAGCTGCAGAACTTCTGCTGGGGTTTCATTCTTCATCCCTGACTGGGATGCCTTCCTGCTTTTTCTTCCCCTAATGCCAATATGGTCCATCTTGAGAACAGATAATCTCATTTATACAACAAGAGACTCCAAACACAAAAACCCACAAACCCAGATTGTTTTAGGCCAGGCTGCTGCTTGTAGCTCAGTGAAAGCGTAGAGCTCTCTTACTGCTGCCGTCCTGCCCTGCCTGGCTTTGGCCCGATCTGCTGTCATGGGGTTCGATGCCCACATGAACCAGCGACGGTGTTTTAGGTAACTGAGGTTCCGTGCCTCAGTTTCCCTGTCTGATCCGAGGGCCGTTAGCATCAGGCAGTTTCTAGGCAGAGGTGAAGATAAGGGGGAAAGAGTGGACTCCCTTTAGCTGCATTCCAAGTTTTATTACTCTGCCCCCTGGGAGCAGGGAGATTTTATCTTGAAGGGAAGCTGGACAGAGAGACAGTTTGTTGCGCTCTGGCTGTTGCTTTTAAGGGGTTACAACTTAGGGAATGGTACAATATAATTATCCAATCAGGAATTGATGACACATGACATGAAACCAATAGGAACATCCTAGGTGAGGTACAAAATCAAACTGGCTAATAACAATACAGCTGGAGGGAATTTCCAACCACACAGGCCTACCACAGGGTCTGAGGTAGTGTGATGGACAGGCGAGGAGTAGATGTAGCTGTGCTGCGGAATCTTCTTTGGATCCACCATCAGGGAGAGAATCTTGTGAGGGGAAATCAACCCATCCAGAGCTGGTTACCCCGAACATGGCCTGCACCATAGCAACACCAGATAAGACACAGTATATGGAGGTAAGGATGTAGGAAACAGAGGTGAGGTGTTGATGGTCTCCTTTACCAGAATCAGTGGAAGCAGGTGCAGTCATGACGATGGATTTTCATGGGTCATTTTCTTTTCCAGCACTCACCTTTCAGGAATGGCTGCAGTCAAAGCGGTTGGGTATGTGTGACAAATTTATATGAGACAAAGTCTGGCACTAGCAGCATCTGGCAGGTTCTAAGAGAGTCCTACAGAAAAACATTTATAGGAACTTCTTGCTTTTAAAGTCGAGGGAGCAAAAAAAAAAAAATTACAACACTCCTCATATAAACAGACACAGAAATTCTTATTGACTTTATAGAACTCACCCTGTCATTTGTTGGAGGATTTCATTTACTTGTGGCAGCAGTTGATGCAATGAGTCTATTTGGTGAGGCTGCTGTGCAATTCTATGAAATGTTTCTAGTTTCTAGGTTTCTAGTGTTAGCATTGTGTCTTACCTATCTTAAACAAGCACATGCCAATGTTCACTAATGTGAGTTAGTAATCACATCCTACACATTACAAACCATCAGATCTCAGCTGCTATCAAGCTGTTCCGTGTTACCAGTTATCATTGATACTAGATCATCTGATTGTTGCTTGGTGGCTACTAAGGCTGTCCTGAAAAGTGTCATTCATGCAGTATAGGATTTGTTCAATGCTTTAATTTCCAAGCTACCTGTCTTCTCAGGTGAGCTGCACAATGAATTTTGTGACACATAAACTTCTTCAAGAAATTTCCCTTATTTCAGTGCTCACAAATGAGCAGGACCTGATTGTGACAAAATTCAGACAGAAAACCACCATCTTCTGGATTGCCCTGGACTGGATGGCAGGCACCCACTAAAGTCACTCACTCACTCTCCTCTGCAGCTGAACAGAGGAGAGAAAATTCAATGAAGGGTTCATGAGTTGAGATAAGGACCAGGAGAGATCACTCATCAAACACCCTCATGGGCAAAACTGGCTCAACTCAGAGATACGAAGTGAATCTATCACTAACAAAATCAGAGCAGGATAACGAGACATAAAATAAACCCTTAAAAATGCCTTCCCCCCACCCCTCCCTCCTTCCAGCTCTACCTTCTACCGCAGTGTCACAAGGAGGGAGGGAATGGGGAATTATGATCTGTTCATCATCTGTGGCTTCTCCCACTGCTCATAGAGAGGACTCATTCCCCTGCTGCACTTATGGGGTCCCTTCCATAGGAGACATTTCTCCATTAACTTCTCCAACATGGCTCCATCTCATGAGCAACAGCTCCCTGCGAACTGCTGCAATGTGAGTCAATCCCATGGGAAACAGCCCTTCCAAAACTACTGCAGTGTGGGTCACTCTTCCACAGGGTGGAGTCCTTCAAAGACAGCTGCTCCAGCACGGGAGCAGGGCCCCTCTCACCATGGGTCTCTCATGGGGTCACAGCCTCCTCTCAGGTTATACACGCACTCCAGTGTGGGCACTTCCCCCACAGGCTGCAAGTGGATCTCTGCATTCCTCATGGCTCTCCATGGGCTGTAAGGACACAGCTGTTTCAGCACGGACATCCCCATGGTCATCACCACAACCTGCAGAGGAAACTTGGCTCTGGCACCTGGAGGACCTCCTCCCCTCCTTCTGCACTGACCTTGGTGCCTGCAGAGTTGTTCTACTCACGTTCTCACTCTGCTCGTCTCTGGACACAATTAAAACTGTGCAAAAACTTTTGTTTTGATTTCTTCTTAAATATGTTATCACAGAGTCATTACCACCATGTCTAATTGGCCCAGCCTTGGCCAGCGGCATGTCCGTCTTTGGAGCCATTAAGGATTGACTCTGCATGGTACAAGCTTCCCACAGCTTCTCACAGAAGCCACTTCTGTGGCCCCCCTACTCCCAAAAACCCGGTCATGCAAACCCAATACAACCACAAAAACCTGAATTTGAGTTTTGCATGCTGATTTTCTGTTCTTCAGCATTATCAGACAAGCAGCTTGCACCACAGAAAGTATTTATAATTAAATTATACCAAAGTACACATTAACTAGCAGAATCCATATTTCCCTGTAGAGGGAGTAGTTTCTAATTCAGATGGAGATTTGGCTAAACAAAATCTAAACCCTTATTTAGCTCACTGTAAGAAAAACACACAACATTTCCATTCTTACTTTGTTTATGCTTTGCTGAACATTGGATTCAAAGTGATATGTAACAAGCCTATCCTTTCATACCAACATATTCCATTATGTTCCAACTAAATATATTTAGTATTTTTTTCCAAATTATGGAATTTGGAAAACAAATGCACATCTATAACATTAATTAGATACAATTTTATATACTCCTTTACATACACTGGGAAGATTTTTTTGATTGTTTATCTGGTGTGCGGATATGCTAAAGCAGGAAGAAGATTCTATTTACAAACACTGAACCAAATTATGCCTTTTCCAAAGCATGCCATGGACATCACAAAATTGTGTATGTATTTGGCTGAAACGATCACAGAATTTTATTTCTAGGAAAAACAAATGCTCAGATCCAGCGAGGTTGGGAGAGGAGGAGAAGTGAGCATGTCAAGGTTTAGAGCCTCTCACCATCACTGTGAAAGCTGATTTTCATTTTGTTGTTTTGCTTTACAGTGTCCCAATGTAAACCTTCTAAGAAATATTTCTAAGACCAGATTTTGGTTTCTTTTTTTTCATACCAGTGAATTTTACTATTAAAATTAGAGCTACTATAGTTAGATTTAGCTTGGTTCTTTCTTTTTCAAATAAAGTCATTGGTAGAGTAAAAATTCTGTTTTTTAAAATATTATTTCCTCATACAATATAATGGGAAAAATCTACTTGTCTGTTGCTAATATTTAACTAAATTTAAACCTTGTGTGGCAGGGACTGGTTAGAGGGTAGGAAATCCTATATTTTGTCTGTGAAGTGATTGTTTTATTACAAACCAAGCAATTCCAACAAGAAGGTTCATTAAGTCTCTAGACTGCTGAATGAATGCCTCCAAAGAACAAAGAAGATAAATGAAATGTCCTTTCCTGTGCTGATGAACTTTGTGAATATCAATTACTCAAATTAATGAGAACCAGACTTTTGCCCAGAAGTGCAATAAAAGACTGAAGTTAGTATGCCTTATTTTAAATTAAATTTTTGATTTTCCTACAGGTTTTTAAGAGTCAGAAACTCTACCTTATAACAAAATGACAACCTTAGGTATGGGTATCAAATTAAGATATATATTTATGGTTTTCAGTAAAACTAGACATCACAATCCTATCATGCTTCAGTATTCAATGAATTAAATTTTGATATTAAGCTGCTTGTTTTCCCCACATGAATTTTTAGTAACATGTATGTGAACTTGAGAACTGATCAAAAGGTCAGACTGCCATGGACCACATCTGATCTCTATTACAAAATATAATCAAAATAGAAGGAAATTGGTCAGAGAAGTATATTTTAAGTAAGTTTTAAGTAAATCTAGTGTAATTTATATCTCAGGAGAGTCAGTAAAAAAAAAGCTGTTATGCTTTAAAAGCAGAAGGATGATGCAGTGTATGATTCTGTTGTATAAAATTTACCCTGCAGTATAATTTTCTATTATTTTCTCCACACTTAAATATTACAGTGCAAGGGTTTTATCCATACTAGCTAACACAGAAGTATTTTGGGCTCCAGCTGTTCCCTGCTTGGTCTACCTCTCAACATGGAGAAGAGGAGGCTCTAGAGGTTTTACAAAAGAACTGGTGAGGAAACTTTTACAAGGGCATGTAGTGATAGGACCAAGTGGAATGGCTTTAAACTGAAAGAGAGTGGCAGATCTAGATTATATAGTGGGAAGAAATAGTATCTCAAAAGTCACCTGGATTATGCCTTAAATTAACTTTTTTCTATCTTTTTGCAGCTGTGATTCAAAAGCTTCTGGTAGAAGATGTACATGCCTATGCTATCACCCCAACCATGTCTTGACTTTTCAATTTCCTTGAGAGCCATACTCACTGGATACAATTATTAAACAAAGTGAAGAAAAGCTTCTCTACACTCTGGCATTTTCAGGAAAAAGAAAAATTCAGCTAATGGAAAATGCTTGAAAATGTTTGCTTTTGTCTTTTCCCTTGCATGTTCAGATGAACTTAATCTGTTGATTGCAGTTAGACAAAAGGCAGGACAAATTACATGTTTGCCTACGCCTATTCAAAGAAAGGGAACAAAGGTTTCAGAATCAGCTATAGAAAATGGAGTTATTTTTCTCACTCTACAAATATTTAAGTTGTAAGCATTTGAGCTGCAGAAATAGTAAGCCTAGCAGAAACTGCCTTTTCCCAAGAAACCTGAAAAGACTTTTTTTTTTTTTTAAAAAGACACTTCTTTTCATTTGTCATGCAAATATTTCAAAAAACAGTTAAGAGAAAGAAGTTTTAGGCTTGATTTTACAAGACAAGGGTCATTTTAAGTATTTCAGTTTTGTGTTTAGGTTTTTTTGATGAAAGAATGAAGAAAGTAGTCAAATCCACAAAAATATTTCTTTTATTTTGAAAACATTTTTTTAATAACAGTTCTGGTGCACCCCTGGTCCTAAGAAAGACCATACTCCACAAATGTATATAATTCTAAATGAAATAAATGCAGTGATTTTACCAGAGAACTCTCACCACTAGTTCAGCTGCCTATGTTATCTCTGACTTTTTACCGTACAGCCATGTTGCTTCTTTTAGCATATGCTATGCAATTTGCTGAGTCCAAAGGACATGTTTTACTGTACAACATGGAGCAGTGAGAATTAATAAATTTCTTCCATGGGATGATAACCACTTTAAAAAATGGTTTAATATCTTTTCTACTGCACTAATTTCCACTGTTTTGGAAAACAGGGGATTTTGGAAATAGGGTGGGTGGTAGCCTACTATATCATGGTATACTAGAATTTTGTAAGGTCAATGTTGTGCTTTGGAAAAGGCATACTTCACTTAATTGTAACTGTTATTCAGGTTATTGTAAATATAAACTTTTCCCAACTTTAGCACATCTGATACCTATACCAGTTTCGAAATGGAGTTGTGGTGTAGCACCATCTTTGTTAGTTATACCACATTCATATTTGTTGTCCACCACTGTGGTTCTCTTCTTCTGCCTGCATGCCATGTTAAGAGAAAATGGAATATATTGCCATTTTTAGAATGAAGTAAAGGTCCTTGCTCCTTCACAACTGAAAATCATGCAGCTGCAGGCCAGAATTTCACTCATACAGTTTTCTGTGGATTACCTGAGCAGGAAGGCAGCCACGGTATTAAGACAAAAAGAAATGGCAACTATCAGCTTTCAGCACTGGAGATGTCAAATTATGATACATAAATAGGGCTACTAAATAGGGATTTGCTTTAATAATACAGGTACACTGAGATTGGAAAAGGACTAGAAAAATCACTCTATTTTAAAATATGGTCGCTATGCTATAATTTTCTTATTTGCCACCAACTTGACAAATAAATTAACCATTTTGTTGATTGCATAATTATTTAATGAATCACCCTTCTAAGTACTCCCATACAGTGCTAGAGCAGCAGAAGAATACCAGTTCTCCAGAGTGAGTGTTTAGTTTTATATAGCCAAAGAGAAAATATCTATCTATTTAACACAACCTAATACAGGAAAACAGGAGTTGCATTTTCTTATGGAAAAACATTTCAAGAGAACAAAATGTGATCTTGGTCTAGAGAATGCCATGAATATCTGAAAATACATATATAATTGCATAGGATGTGTCTGAGAGGAGTCAAGTCATCCCTGTGTTTCTGTAGCTATTTTCACAACATATGGGTATGCGTGTATAGAGACAAGACTCTTTAGCATTAGAGTTTCTTAGATTTTTTTGTCTCTATTCTATCCACTGATGTAAAAAGTTAAGTGATTAAGAAAATACACAACACATTTCCTTGATTTAAAAAGAATTATTTCTGATCTGGGACTTGGGCTTCTCTGCAAGGCTACAATGGAAAAATTTTCTTTGGTGACTGACCACAATAGCAGATGAGCAAATAGGTCTTTAATGTTTCCATGCTCAGCATTGAATAAAAACTCTTTTTGCAAATAGTGTGAAATGATTGAGTTGCTTTTTCGAACTAGCTGGGGGATCTGAAATGGATTCTTTAAATCTTAGTCATGTAACACAAGCTGAATTTGCCACAGCAATATTGAGCTAAGGCTATGTTCTTGTGCATGTCTTATTAGATATTCATCCACTGCATTTTCAGATGAAAAATCTAAAACATTAGCAGAGGTTTATTCATCCTAAAGAATACATGATCTTCTGTGATGCATAAGCTACAAAAATTAATGGTTACTTGCCGTGCATTCTTCATGAAGGTTGACAAGGGTTTAAGCTGTCATAAAAAGCCCTGCTCTGTACTGTTAGGCAGAAAAGATGTTCAAGCTCAGAGGGACTGTGTTACCTTCTAGTGGCTATCTGTACCCTGACCTGTCCTTTTGCCCTCTGCTAAAATAAAGGTCCAATGTTTTCTATAATTCTCTTTGGCAATGATAGCTACATCTGTCCAAAATTTTGAAGTAAAAAAAGGGAAATCTGGTAACATGCTATTTTATTTACTCCTCACTGTTTGTATTTTGACCAAATTTCTTTGAGATCTTTGAATTGTTTTTTCTTTTTGATTACATGACAGGTGCCATTCCTAAAAGTTTTGTTTACCATGCACACTTCTGTTAAACTGAATCTTGGTTCACTTTAAAACCTTTTTCCAAACTTCCCTCTACACAATGAGCTAGTTTTTGTCATTTATTTTTTTCCTTTTTATAACTACATCAAGAATTAAAGGAAAGATTAGCTAAATATTTTATCTCTGTATTAGAAGACAAACAACAAGGAGTTAAAGTGATGAACAATGAGTTAAAGTAATAGACTACAGGAGCAAGAATCAGGGATAATTTAATCTTGTGTTTATATTCTAAAAATATTGAATTCTTCCTTAATTTGGAAGGAAAGTGCTTTAACCTGATGGAAAGAAAAATTGTCTGGTAGCCTGCACCTGGCTGAAGAAAAGAACAGGACTGTGCTAAATGTGATCAGTAGGTAATGAGCTGGGCCCTCACTGTACCTGCCTTTCTAATCACCTTGGGGCAATGCTAAACCATGTTGTTCTTGGCATAAAATCAACATACTAAACCACTTTGCCTAGAAATAGCATTTATATATGTGTTGGAAAACAATCCATTTAAAATGAAGGAGAGTAAAATTATAAGCTTTCTCCGTACCTATACATTTTGCTAGAGGAGTTTCTGTGGTGCTTATCTTTTGCAACTACCTTCAGTTTTAACTGGAGTTCTAGGAACACTTTGAAGGTTTGGACCACTGTTCCTCATATAATAGCTATAAAAAAGTCCTCTAAATGCCCTCTAGCTATTACATAATGGCTTATTTTTTACAGACAACATAACAAAAGGTATTCTTAAAGGTATGGAGGAGGCAAAGATAAATTTTGGGAATGCCAATAACATGTGACTTGCTTGTTTCTTTTAAGTGTAAATGCAACATATTTTACTTTCCTCATTACAGTTATCTCTAGGACCTGAATTACATTTTCCCAAGTATCTTCCAGAAGCTGTAGCACAAACTTACAATCTTACCTTTCTTCTGGATTAAAGCTAGGATAGTCAACAGCTTCAACAACTGCCAGGTTATAGCCCCACCTGATGCATGCTAGCTCTTATTTAATAAACCTCTCTAAGGGCCGGAGTGGGCCTATACGTCTAAAATTTGTATTCTTCTATTTTTTTTTAATGAAATCCTGGCTGAAGCTCCCACATCAGTGTTCCCCATGGACCCCCCTGTGTCTCAGAGAGTTAAGTACACAAATGAGAAGACCAAAACGCAGCATGAATATTAATGTTCTGGCAGCGTGTCTTTGAGCTGGCAGGGCTCTTTTACTTGGGTAGCTGCCAGATGTGATCATTTGGAAAAAGAAACTACTTTATGAGAATAATGTGAAATAAATCTAGAATCCACTGCAAAACCTAAAGATATTGTTTCTTTTTCACAAATATGCATTTACTTTTAGCTACAGACTACTAGGATATCTGCAAGAAAATAAAAAGTATATACTGCCCAAAATTGAATAAGATGCTGCAAGCCAACGTTGCAGAATAGTGGAAGATGTGCAGAACCAAAGGCAGGGCCTTTGTTTCCTCTCTCTGAGATATTGAATATGTATTAGCAATATATGTAACAGACACCTGAGTAATAATGTGTTGTTTATCTCTTTCCTTCCCTCGCTTTCTAGGATGTTTTATTTTGGTAAAGAGAAAACAAGGCACTCTGCAGACTGGCAGTGTCTAACCCCAGATGTTTCCTGTGTATTTTCTAAGCCGAGCACCTCACATAACCAGTTGCTGTGACACATGTAATGTCATTAGACAGGGAATAAACAACTTCAAAACCATCTACAGAGCCCAACATCTAATTAGTCAAACAAGCAGGCTGGGAAATCAGAAACACCAGAGCCAACTCTATCTTGCAGTGTGCTGTGAGAAAAACTTATGCCAACTGCACTGTTGCTCCGGGACAGTACTGAAATTATTTCAGGTACAAATAAGCACGGTCACATGAGACTCAAAAAATGAAGTTTTGTAATTCTTGAGACAAAAAAAGGACATTATTTTATATGCTATCACTGTATAGTAGAAGGGAAGAGGAGAAAAAACAATAACTTCTTCAGTGGATAGTGAAATGATATTGGGAAAGGGTAAGCAGAGGATGCTAGCACATATTGGGAGTGGAGACTAAGATTTTCTTCTTGGAAAATTAATATAAGATGATTGTAAAATATTCACCACAAATCCTATCCTGGCTGTGGTGGGGCTGGGAAAGAGTAGCTTTTACACAGCTCTTCAGGTTATGGTCTATAAAACTTGCCTACATGCATGCTCAACCTGTGACTTTATGAATTACTGTATATTCACCCACTACAGAAAGTGGGCCAATAGAAAAGACAGTATCAGGCTATTCTTTGAGGTGCACTAGAAATCAAAAAGAGACAACAGGCTAAATGTAGCATGGCAATTCCTGCCTGAAGAAAAGGGGAAAAAATACAATCCAGGTGAAAGTGTTTATACACAAGGCTGTGTTATCCGGAGAGACTCCTGGAGATTTTCAAAACTGACCTAGAAATCTTGAGCAAACTGATCTACTTTGAAGTTAGTCTGCTTTGAGCAGGTATCTGGGCTTGATGAATACCAAGAGTCTCTGATAACCTGAATTTTCTGTGATATTCTACCACGTTTCAGGGATGCCTGATTCCTTGAACTTTTAACCAGGACTGCATGTCAAAACTGGAATTCATATTTTGGAGGGTGTTTTTATGACACAAGGAATGAGATTACTGCTTTTGAACATGAATCAGTTCTTAATGTGCTTGCATATTTGATTTCATTATCAAATACAATATTTTCTGTATTCTCTCCTTGTAACTAGAACTTCCTAAAGCATTTCAGACTGCTTTCTCGACCTGGGCACCTTTTCTTATACTAGTTTTTAATTGAATGAGTCAGAAACAATGTATTTGATTAGTTCTGCTCCTTAGGGGGCTGAAGGAATATTTGGGCTTGTTATTTATATAGCCTTTTTGCTATATGCTTTCTCCCGACAGCTGCCATCTCTAACGCTTCATTTCATTTCAAGAACCACTCAATTTTAAAAAAAAAAGGCGGGGGTGATGGCAAGAGAGAGGAGGGTGAGAGAAGGGTACCTAAACAATCAAATATAAGTGATAGCAATTACTGAAACATGTCTGAATTGCAAATGTTTCAAAGTTCTTTTCAGTAGTGAACATGGAATTTTTTGTCGTACTGTATGTGCTGCAATGTTTTTAAAGCAGGTTAGTTTGTTGTTTGAGGGTTTTTTGCAAGACTCCAGGGCAAAAATGATCTGGCAGAAGAGAATTTATGCTTTGTCTTGATCTCTAACTTAAGTCAGTGCTTTCACTCTTGAGAAATGCAGTCTAGATCATGCTAGAGCCTAGTAATCTAGATCTTGCTACCGTAGATATAATAAATTATAGATTCCTTCATATTCAATTCTATTTATTCTAGACTGAAAATATACATAAAGGGAAACAAGTTGCTTGCCCTTAGAGTATATACTGAATCTATCTCTGTTTCCATCCCCAGTGAGAAAACAGACTGCAGGAGTGCACAAATAATGCCTCTCAAAAGTAAGGTAACATGCTACTCAGGAATTTTTTAGGAAACACTAAGTTAGTACCAAACAAAATAATGAAAATGACAGCAGATTTTTGTATTTCACTAGAAGCTGGCATGTAGACATAATTTATTTTTAATTTTTTTTTAAAGTAAAAACATATGAACATAATTGGTTTTTGCCAAAATGCTACTGCATATTTTTCCCAGATGGAAGGGGGTCATCTAGAAATAGAAAATTCCTCTGATAGCCACAGCTAGAATGGATTCATGGTAGCTGAACCAACCTCTTCAAAGTTTGCCTGAGGTATGACTTGCTGGAAAATCAACAAGATCAATGTACATGTTATTGACAGCAACATGTTTAAAGGAGGAATACAGGAATTATAAAGACTTCCTCCAACACAAGTCAGAGCTGTCCATGGACTGTGAAACCACTACCTGGGCAAAGAGTAACAGATACCTTGTTGTACCTGGTAAATATCAAGTCTTAGGATCAAAATGACTCTTTTTCTAAAATGAATTCAACTGATCCTGAACTTACAAATGCTTTTTACTTCCTTTAGCAACTTTCTTTATAGAATTTATTGTATACAGAAGTTTGTAGGCAAAATCTTTTTTCCCCTTGCATTACATCAATGTTTGCTAGCAGACAGGTCTCTGAAGATATGTGTTAACATCCTCCTCGTTGTATCCCATTATACTTGCTCTGTTGCTCAGTACACACAATGTTTTGGGGCTTTTTTTGAAAATACTCTTTTCTTTTCTTAGCTAATACTTATTTCCAGTTTTGTTCATAGCTCAACTGGCCCAAAAAACGCAAATTATTTTTCAACAATTCTAACTACATAACTATGCAGGTTTAACCATGCAGCTACCATACAATCCACATGTAAAATTTAACTATGTCAAAATCATCTTATTTCTGGTTTGCAGACTGAACTTTCAGTCTTTCACAAATATTGATGCAATGTAAACCAAGGGCTTATTTCATTAGGGTCTGAACAATTACTTGTCATTCTAGTGATCAAAAGTAAAATAAGTAGGTAGCAACTGACTTACTTTACAAAGTAGACCAAAGACATTTCTGTGTCAAAATGAAAGAACATAGACTGCTTCACCATTTCCATATTTACATGTGTACTTTGTATCTGCTTTATTTCTTCTTCACTACACAACCTCTTGAAGACAATGCCATGAAATAGCTCTTATTGATAAATGAAAAAGAGAGAGAAAACATTATCAAGCTGATCACTAGTGAGAGCAGCTGTTACATAATTTTGTTATGAAGCTATTTCCTGCTGCTAGAGGGTCTGAAATAACATTTACTTGTATAATTGTAATTGCATTTATTTTATTCCTCCTGGCCTAAATAAAATGCATAAATTAAACCATATGGAATATTTCATGGAGATAACCTCTTTAGAAAAAAATGAATTAAATGTTTTTACTGATATTGGACAGTTATTACAAAATAACTGGTGGTAGAATAATATCTCAAACAACCAAAACTTCAAATATCAATTTGTTCTCCTCTTAAGTCTATACTTCCATCCAATTACATACCAACAATTAGTAAATTATTTGTTTATTATGTATTTACCTTTTTAATGCACTTTTGTCAGTCTGTGCACCTAGCTACATTAGTACTGTGCATGTGTTTCTGCTGGCAGTATTGGCTCAGCCTTGCAGTGGGCTGGACCTGGGAAAGGAGGAGCTCCATGGGTCCTGCATGTCCCCAGATTCAGCTGCCACATGAACTACAGAACTTCAGAACAGAACCAGGTCAGGTTTGCTCTCCAGCCGCTTGTGAAGGCAAGAGCATTACCTAACAGGTCATTCCGCCCTGCTCTCTGTTTTTTTGGGCAATGACTGGAAGGGAGGACCTGCCAGATCTTCATGCATGCTCATAGCTCTCTTCCTTGTTATCTGTCTTTAATTTCACAGGAGGGAATATTTCTACATTTTAAGGCGATGGATTTATGTGTTCTTCTAAAGAGCTCCCAAACCCCCATGTGACCTGTGGAATGGGGTTCATTATATGTATTCAATTAATTTTTAAAATTCTCTGGTGATTTCCAGGTCCTTCTGCTTTCCACACAGCACTAGATTCACATTCTTCATTTGTTTGTCTGCACTATTAGTAAATGAGAGTAATAAAAAGGACAAAAAAAGAAAAAAGCTGCTATTCAGACACAATTATACATAAATTAAGACTCAAAAAGCTCTTATCACTGCTGTTGACTACAGAGCTTCATCCTGATCTCAATGCTTTGCTTATATTAAGTATCATATTGAATGACAACAACAGAAACTTGAAACTTGAATCACACTTTCATCTGTGATTGCATCTGAATATATTTCATCCACTTCCCTGAATATTTATTTTAATCACTCTCTAGCATGAGCCACCATAGAGGACAGAAAAGAAAAGAAATGGTTCCTAAAGTAAAATCATGTTATTGCCTTTTATTTTTTTCCTTTTTTTCTTTTTTCACTTGTTCCATACCTAGTAGTCCAAGTACTTGTCCTAGGCTTCTTATCTGAGAATGAGGTATTCGTGCTCCACTACAATATAAATATTAGAAAAATAAAAGCATTATGAAGTGTTGGATTATAGCCTAAAACCAATATGAATATAACATAAAAGCAATGGTGTTACAACTTGCTTTTTTGCTGCTGATGTAGATTTAGAACACTGTTCTAAAATCCATCTTTCAGATGTTGATTTGTTAGTAGCAGACAAATGATCAATTTGTGATTGGAAACAGAAGAAAACTACAGGGAAAGATTACAGATTGAGAGTGGATGAGAAGTAGGAATAGATGAGAAAAATAGAAGAAGGAAGGAAAGGGGGAATCTGAGAGAAAAGTGTGGCAGAGAATATTATTTGCATTAGATAAATGAGAAAAATGCAAGAAGAAAGAAAATTATGGAATAATAATGAATAAAAAGGCTTAGAAAAATTAAAGATAAAAACTAAAATAATAATGAACACAAAGGAAAATAATGAATTTATAAAAATATAATTTTTGCTGTGCATCACTAGCTAGAGGAAAGGAGGGTAGGTAGAATAAGTCAAGAACACTAAAAGAATAAAGGGAAATCTCTAGAGATATAACCAAAGGAGCAAAGAAACACAAAGAGCAAAGGAGTAGAATGTAATATATCTCATGATGCAAATAGTAATATTTTACAATATATTTTACTTTTTCTTCATTAACATTCATTATATTCTATACCATTTCAGAAATCTAGTCTTCAGCTATATCCTGCAAGTCATTAGATATGAAATTCCAATTAAAACCTTAAATAAACTTCTAAAAGTAAAGCATTGGTGCTAAATATTTCCCATGATAGAGCAGATGTTTCATTTTAGTTTCAAGTCAATAAATGGCATTAGTTTATTATCATAATGATATTTTTATTTTGAATTTTTCACTGATATTTGCAATAGATTTGAAGCATGATTCAGAATACCTTAAAACAGCATAAAAATACTAAGTATATATTTTTGACATGCATCGAGATTACATTCTGCTGCTGTTTAAAATAGCTAGAAATGAGAACCTCTTGAGTTACACAAAATTGACCATTCAAGTTTGATTTTCATGGGAATTTTCACTAGTACAAACTGCAACAATACATTATTAGGTGATTTTTTTTTAATATGCATTAAAATTTGAGAGGTCTTTTTCATCAATAAAAGTATCTTTGCACCCTTTAAATAAAGACATCTCTGAAAGTTATGTAAGTAACACCAATAATTTATAGAAAAAATCAGAATGAATTTGCTCATTTCCACAAAATTAAGAAACAAAATGGGTAAACTTCACCTCTTGCCAAGTTTTCTGCCCACTGTATGTTTTTAGCCAGCATGACCGGAATGATGAAGGTCTCTAGCACAGAGGCACCGACTCAGGCATGCCTCTTGTGGACCAGTAAGACCCAGGCTTTTACAGGAAGATTCTCTGCATAACAATATTAGATGTCTCATGTGTTTGTCTAAGTCATTTATGAACCTAAAAAATATTTCTTTGCCTTCTTGAGTAGAATTCTGCTGGAATTATGCGATCTCAGGCTTAATATCAAATGTAAAGAATTTTTCCTTTAGTGTATTTCTTTTAAGAAAATTTGAAAAACTATACTCTAGGCTTAAATGAAGCAGCTCAGGTTTTGTTTGCTAAAGAGCAGAGTTTCCTGTGTCTGTGGACTTTACTGTGAAATAAGCACAGAATGGAGCGACAGGAGACATTGACTCCAAGCCTGGTGGAGGCGAGATCTGGTTTGCTCATCCTCATTAATGCACCTGGACAAAAATTCCCACTGTGGCAGTGTAATGAAGCAACTGCTTATGTGCATATCACTGGTCAAACAAAAGGAAAGCCAACTCAGCAACAGTGCTGAAATCAGCTCCAATGGGTAAAAGGTAATTCAGGTGGGGGAGATCAAGATGACCAACTCTCAGCCCATCAACCCACAAAACCAACACTAAAGAAGAGAAAGACTGAGCATGGGGCCTAATTGGCATTAGAAGTCAGGGAATCATTTAACCAATAGAATAAGAAAACCACGTAGCCAATGAGCTTTAGTTCCTTTGTTTGCTAAGATGTATAAATAGAGAAAAGTTTTGAACAACCTCAGGAACTCCACCACCAAGAAGCCCAGATGTCTCTGGATCCATAGGTGGTGACCATCTGCTTGATTTCTCTCTCTGTCTCTCCATCTCCCCTTTTCTATTCTTTTCTATCTTTCTGTCTCACATTTATTGTTAAATAAATTCTGTACTGTTGACTTCTGCATATGGTCTCATTTGCACCTTAATTCAGGCAGAGGCATTTATCAGGAATCAGCTCTTAACATTTGCCAAAACAGACAGCTGATTTGATTTTTCTCCCTCCTTCTCTTCCAGCAAATCTCAATAACTTTTAGGCACGTGGGCAGTTTCTGCAAAACTTCCAAAGCTGAAGTTCTTTTGTTTTAATTCCAATGGAGAAGCCTCATTATTAAATGAGATAAAACTCAATATTGACTTTGTTTCAGATGTTTCACTTAATCATTAAATATCACATTCATACTTATATATTGTCAATGTGTTTTTACACTCTTAAACACTATCGCACAATTCCTGTAAGCATTACTGCAGAGTGTCATCCCTGCAATGTCATGCCAGGAAGTACAGGTACAGAATTTTGACATTGGTTGCTTTCTAATATCCCTGGCAATCTAAATACTGCTATTCAGAGCCCTAAGGCTCGCTTTTTACCTTAGCTCTTACTGATTTTTTTGTATATAAGAAATGTCCAGAGCAATCACAGACATACTTCATCTCTTGCCATCTATGTTTAAAACGTTTATATTGCTGGAGGCTAAAAATGCTCATTATTTTGTTCCACCAGCAAAAATGTTAACAGGAGAACCAATACCTACAAAATTAAGTTGTTTTCTTTTGAAAAATATTTTGAAATCTCCACATGAAAAGGCTGCAACACTGCATTCAAGGGATGCAGGATCAAAACCTTGCAGTTTTAAGTGTTATCAAAGTCCATATTCAGTGAGGTTTAAAGGTCTGTTAAAATTACATTTTTTGTAAACTTGCTTGTTGCATAGGGAGAACCTGTACCCAGGTATTCTTATTTTCTGTGCCTAAATTCCTTAATGCCTCAAGATATTAAACTCAGTGCTTGAAAAGACTGAATCAGCCACCAGATCCAGTCTCTTGCAATGTGGGAAACAATTCAGTTGGGACTGAACTCAAAAACATTTTCCAGAACATCTGCACTATTATCTTCTGTACAATAAATATGTGAGATTCCTGTAAAATATAACACATTTAAGACTTCTATACAAAGGACCATATGCCTCAAGGTATCAGCAAGAGAGTAGGAGATAAGGAGGTTGCCAGTAATGCATTGAATTGCTGAAGTGCAGGGTTTGTTATCCAGAAGTGAATGCAGTCACTTCCCTAATGATCTCCTCCCATCTGCCCAGAGGAAAACTGTTTCCTATTTCCTGACATGAAATATCTAGTAATTTTATTTGGTTGGCTTGTAAATACAGGAGCAAATAGCACTAACTAGCAACTTAGAAATTCAGAAAACAGCTTGTATGGAGAAGCTGGACAATCTAATTCATCCTTACTTTTGAGCACAAAGAGCTTGGGATTTGATATAATCACTTCCAGGGTAAGACAATTTCTTTCTGAGAATGGGGTATATTGCTTATGTGTATCCTACATATTAAATAGATATTTAGATTCAAACAATTAACTGTGATGCGAAGACCAGTAAGCTCAGGTCAAGGGTTGGGAAAGGAGAGGGAATTACAAATTATATTGAATTCTTTTACTGTTGAGTAACATAACACTCCATTGACCTCTATTAGAACAGACCTTTCAAAAACGCAAGCATGGATATTTGTAGTCAACTTCCCAGCTACAGGGGGAAAAAGAACAACAAAGCTTCATTGGTTATTTTTGTAAATTGGTTTCTGGAATAGAGTTTAAATCCTGTCTTGTAAAATCATCTTTTTACATTCAAGACATATATCTAGATTATTATTCTTTAGCAAATTTGATAATGTTATCAAAGGACACATTGGGAAAAAACAGTGACAAAACATAACAACCAAACCAGCAAGATGACTTCTTTCCCCAGGACATGTTTTTTGTGATCAAAGAACATTGCCACTCTAAAAATCCCTGTATTAATTATGCAATCAAGACATACATCATCAGCTAAATGGACATAGATACCAAATCTTTTGCTGCATAAATGTTGATCTGAAAGGAGACAAGTGAAAGAGAGAGAACCTTTTAGTATGTATATGCATATATGGCATGAAAATTTGTTAGCATTAATCAGATTTTGCCATACTTGAGATAGGGAACTAAAACAAGCCTCTTATAAAATAATATTTTACTACATTCAGTCTCAAAAAAATTCTGACCTCTTTGTTAATCTCAGAAATATTTTCCTTCCTTTCTTTATAATCCCTATTAATTTAGGAAATGTTCCTCCAGGAATGGATCATGGTCTTCCCAATAAAGCAACTGTTGTGCATAGAGAGGTTTCCACTATGATTGACAGCTAGTCATGTATAAGTAACCACTAAAAAATAACGTAGGAATGAAGAAAGTGAAAATATGTTGTTCTAAAATTGTGCTTTATGTCCCAGGTCCATTACTTGAAAGAATCAAACTAACAGGATTATAACTTTTTATTCTAGATTCTTGTCGTGTTTAATAAAAGGCCTTGGAGAAGGGATTTAGCAAGAGCCTTTCTTTCCCTAGACTATCCATGTTCTTCAGGAGGCAAATTTCTCTTGTACCTAAGGCATGATACCAGTGACAACAGATAATCAAAATATGTCTGCAAGAAGTACTTTAGAACTTATGTTGAGATCAGTTTTGAATCTGAGTTTGTAAAAGCTATTTATGCTTCTCTTTAAAAATTCATATAAACAGTCATAACCCACCTTAGTGGTTATAATTGGTATACTTCACTGAATACATAAGAAACAAACTAGGTATAACTTTTAGGGTCGACTGTGCCACCAGGTTTTTTTAAAGCAAAACTAATGAGATTACACGTCCTTTAACTGGCATTTATATCTTAAAAGTATAATTTGAGTTAAATAATAATGCTGGTTATTGGAAAAGAGAGACTTTTTTTCCTGTCTCATAATCACATAATATTGTTTAACAGTACACATGAACATTTAGGTCTATTCATAGTAATGTTGCATCCACAATCAGGTTTATGGTGCAATCATCTATCTGTGAGCACAAATGGTTACAGTCAGGTGTCAAACTGAAATGTTTTCCCATAGCAAAAGCCTGCCAAACACTTTATATTTGCCATTATGGACTAGGTTTAGTCAGAAATTATGTGAAATCATGTTGGTAAAATTCAGTTTTACAAGATCCAAACAGTATTTCAAACAAAATTCTGCCATGTGTTTTGGATAACTATCTAAATCTGGGGAATCAATGCTTTTGGCTTTCTTCATTCCAAGGTGTTTATCCAGTACATCTGGTTGCAGTACTCAAGTCCTGAAATTTTCCACCAGAGAGTCTCCTTTGGATCCAAATTGAATTACAGTTACTGGAGTCCTGGGCTGTAGGGTGACCTTCTTCTCAAGCCATGAATGAGAGTCCTGGAACTACAGCTCTCTACTCAAACACCCTCAGACCAAAAAAAATTTAAAATTTCCAGACCCCATTCTGGATATTTCTACTCCTGATTTATTCTCAGAGCAAATAATATATATTTTTTTAAATGAAAATTGAATAAAAAATTAACAATTGTAGGCTGGAAAATCTATAATAATATTTTTCATCCCAATCTGTTTGCAGCAGGGGAGAAAAAGATGAAGAGTTGTGTCTTGAGTGAAAACAAGGTAAAACGTCCAGATCATCTTTACAACTTAAAAGATGGGTGAGTACATCTGCAACATATTCCCAAAGATTTCTGGAGACATTTGGTACTTTGCATACGTGTGCAAAAGTACATCTACATCTACTACGTCTTCAACAGAATGCACCAAAATTTCCTTTTGTTTGCTAGGAGACAACCAACACATCCGCTTTCAAAATTACTGATTGTACCAGGGAAACCAGTAAACTTTGTGGCATGATATCTCCTAATAAATTATCATGGTGGTTCTCATTATTAATGATTGTAAAGTGCTCACCTAATGAAGGTATTTGTGAATGCTGGCTTATAACACACATACATATTACCTGATACAGGAACAGTCACATTAGTTAAAACATAAAAGCAGCATAATTAATGTAGCTAGCAAGAAAAATTAAAGCCTCATTTATTTCAGGAGTAGCTTGGTGCATAGCTGTATATAAACAAGGCAGCAGAAGTGACTGGAGTGTCATTATTCAAATTTATGCTTCCTTGATAAAACTCACACACAGTCAGTTATTCTGCTCATTCATTTTGTTCCTAATTTCTTCATATTTTTTCTGTAGGGATGACAGCCCCAGCCTGTTCTTGTAAGCTACTCTGTGGTGACTGCTAGCTTGTTTTAAATGCAAACTAAACAAAAAAGCAAACAGAAAAATCTCCATAATTTTCTCTTTAAAATGTTATCATGAATTAGTAAGAAGAGCTTTAGGCCAGGTTTGGTTTAATTTTTTTTTTCAGTGTAAGATAAGAATAAAACTAGTACTAGGGGATCTTGACTACCCTGTCTGTTTTTGTTTGTCCCATTTGTTTATGGTTTTCCTGACTTTGCTTAATAAGCTTGTATATGTGTAAGTTCACTTTTCTAGGTATGCCTTCTCTGGGAGTCCTCAAGTATGACCTATATTTCTGGACATTGGCATTAAATAAATTTCATCTAATAAGATAGACAATGCAGTTTTTGCCTATATTCCGGTTCTGCCATTTGAAATTATAAAGAACTCTGATTTAATGAACTAAAGTAAACTAAGTCAGCACTGTGCACACAAATCCTCAATATCAACATTTCAGAATCAATAATATGGACATGTTGACCACATTAAAAACCAGCAACTGTAAATCACACTTTCCATTAATTCTTATTGGAAAAGCTACTGAAATAAAATTAAATACATAAATATCTAAATACTTCCTTGTTCTTGATCTAGTATACATTTACTAGACTGTGAGGTTTTGCTTGATTTTTAATTAAAACTGATGTTTTTCCTTCCTTTTCTAAAAATTTAAAGAAATAATAATTATTTGAAACATAATGGTGTGCTCTTTTTCTGAGTAACCCTGTAATTATTCTTGTGTAGTTATTTTAACTAAGAGGAGCAAAGATTATTTGTCTAATAAAGATACAGTTAGAAGGAAAAGATTCTAAGAACATTCCATGCTTTGAAGAAAAATAACACAAAATGTAACAAACCTTACCCAAAAATTAGAAGATTGTTCAAATAATATTTTATTATATTCCAGTGTCTATTCACTTTCCCAAAGCCTCCTGGACTGCCCTTCCACTGTGAGAAAGGAAACATCATTTATCATAGCCAGCTCCTTGTTTGCAGGGCCCTATTAACCTCTCTTTCAGGTCCTGCCACCTCTTCTTGGGTAGCCATGAAGATTTCCTGACATCAAAATAGCACCAAAGAACATCACCTTTATTAATCTCCCTTTTTTTCTAGCTTTTCCTTACCAAGAACAGGCACAATTGTTTTATGCCCATAGTTATTTCAAACATGTTCTTTGAAAAATTGACAGGTATTTGGAAACTGTCAATGTTTCTTATCTCTTCAGTATGTTGTATGTGTACTTAAAAATGTAAGGGCAAATTGAGGTCAATTTAAGTGCAAAAAATAAAATTCCCAAAACTGAAATTTATACTATAGGGACCTGTTCTGTTCAGAAAAACAAAGATGTCTGGCAAGTGACATTCTGCTCAGTTCAATGTGTATTTAAATATATCCTATTCACTTAAAGCTTCTCATCCAAGACACAGCGACACATACTTGTTTGAAGTTTCAGAATTTTCTGTGGACTCTTCACTCACAGCCATTCTTCTGCTTGCTCAGCGCTACCTGATAATCTGAAACCATCATCAGGGCAGCACACATGGCTACCTCCTCAGAACTCCTCACGTTGTGAATTCCCCCCATTTCCCATGCACTGCAGAAGTCTGGGGGCACCCAGGGAGAAGAGCAATCTGCATCCCCACATGCCACAGGGACTATTTTCTAAGGATAATCCCAGCACAGCATTGATACTCATTATAGGATACTTTAAAGAGAAGATCAGAGAGTACAAACACTCCTCTCATGACCCTTCATCGTGTGGTTCACTTCAATTTATACTTACCTACCTGTTTAGCTTACAATACATACAGTCATGCAAGCACAATACAACCAAAAAACACAAAAGTCAAATGCATGGAGAGATTTTTGATTAAGTGAAAGAAAATTTGATTATCATCACAACAGACAGGAATCCTTCCCAATATTTCCTGGCCCAAATTTTACATTCTACCCCCAGCTGCTCTGTTGTTTCACTTACTAACAGCATATGTCAGAAATAGGTATATAGCACAAAATAATCTTCACATTTTAATAACAGACATGTACTTTTGCTCATAATTTCCAGAGCAAGAAAATAAATCAGAAAGTGCCTATGAAAACTTTTAGCTCATATATTACCATTTTAAGTAAAACTGAGTTAATAAGAATGGAACTAGATTTGAAATACTGCTAAAATTAAATTTTTATGTAAATACAATATGAACACAATATGAATAACGGCATCTAACAGCTTCACACTGGGAGGAGCTGTAATGGTGAGAGAATTACAGGGTAAAACAGGAATACAATTTTCAATAGAATCCTCAATTCTTAAGCATAATTTTTGTATAATACATGCGAGAAGGCTCTATTAATATCCTTGGACAAGACTGATAGGAGTGGGGCAGAGAATTGCATGTCTTATTGTTATTTCATACCTAACAAATTGTTCAGTGCTTTCTTTAATATGTATTCCTTGTCAAGCTGTGAAGGTCTTGATAAAATTTTTCTCCATGTCTTTTCCTATGCTCTCTCATAAAACATTAATGAAAACAGAAAAGGATCTCCACTAGAAAAAAAATGGACATGCAAAACACTAACTTAAGATGAAGTATTTTTGAAGCAAAAGCCTCACTTTTTTATTAAAAAGTGCTGGGTTTTCTTTTAAAGTGTCGCTATTAAAAAGGAATTCTAGCTGGCAGAATATTTGAAGCAGCAATCTTTATAATTTTTATTCATCTTTATCACTTTATCATCAGGTGAAAATTTTATGTATTTTTAAAACATACAAAACAAAACAAAGCAAAACAAATTAAAAAAAAAGCCTCAAAACACCTGGGACCACAAATGGCTCTTTCCTCTCACTATTCTTTCCTACATATTCTAGTAATGAAAATTTGGTAACAGCTCTGTACAACAAGGTGGCAAGGATTTTAGACATCGTCTGGACATATAAATAAAAAAAAAATTTAAAAACCAACCAAAAAAAAAAACAAAAAAACCCCAAAAATACCAAACCCACCAAAAAAAAAAAAACCCCACAACAAAACCAACAACAAAAAACCCCAAACAAAAACAACACCAAAACCAAACAAACAAAAAAACCAAAAAACAAAAAAGCCCAGGCTGTACAGTTGAAGACTGATTTAAAAAGAACCAAAATCCACCTTCCCAATGATAAAAGTGAAGATATGGCACTAGAATTAATTGAATATGTTTGCCTTGTCTCTTTCACAAGTAGTCATTGCAATGTTTGAAACAAAAATCATGGTATTTAATAAAGTACGCATGTTTCTGCTGGGTAGAGACACAGCACACAGCAAAAGTGCAATCTACACAGCAGAAGTAGAATCTTCCTCACGATTTCTTTTCTCATCATGGTTAAATGGCTTAAGAGGCTGTTTTCTTATAAAGTCCACCACCAGAACCTTTTGAAAGGGTGTTTATCCTCAAATCATGTCCACAGTTTAATGAAGTAATTTCCCCCGGAAAATATTCAGGAAATGCCTTCCTTGAGGTCCCTAGCAAATATATATCAAATCCAGCATCAAGTGTGAAAGCAGCAGCACGAGGACACCTGAACTGGAGAATTTAGAATAGGAAGAGATGCTGGAATCTGCTTCCAGTTTATCTCCAGAGAAGCAAGCTGCAGGGAAGCTGAAATAGCAACAAATGAAAGAGCTGGAGTTACAGTCATGGGAATAGACACGTACTTTTGACATTTTATATTTCGTAACTCCAAGTTCTTCCTTCTTGTAAGGTTGATTTATCCCTTTTTTCAAACCTGCCTAGTATGAAGTATGATACTCCTCTCACTTTTCAGTCCTGCCCTGAGATTATCTCTTATATTATACACATTTTAGAATTCTTGAGAGTTGAGAATTGCTTTCCTGTCCAAAAGGTGTTTTGAGGTCAGGTAATACTGAGTACCACTTAATAACCAAAAGAAATCTCTCCAGCCATTTTTTTTTTTCTGTTAAGAATGAGCTTACAGTGCAGAGACTACTCTTTTTTCTAAAAAATGAAAACTATTTCGTATTCCTCTGTGACTCAATTTCACAAATAGAAAACATTGAAACAAATAGAAAATGCAATTTATGTAATATTTTGCTGCGTTTTCATAGGATGCAATATCCTCTCCCTTTTTGTTTTGTTTTGTAGGTTTTTTTAAAATTACTTATGTGATTGTCTGAGCTGTGTGACACTAATAAAAATAACTCACTGGATTCCTTAATTTGTAGGATTGGGTGTCTGTTATATTGGATATCTGAAGTCTCATTTTATTTTGTCACCAATTTAGTGAAAATATCTCTTGCTTTTCACCTGAATTTTAAAAAAGAACAATAAAAAATTGTTTTCATGCATATTAAAATTTCTAAAGACACGGATGAAACTATAACATAAAGTAGGGAATACTGCTGTAGAAAATTCTTACAAAAAGTTTTATGGCCTTTGGCCAGCATTAGGTGATTCAGTGTGGCCATCAGGTATTGATAAATATGTCACCAGTGACAACATGGAGCAAAAGACTAAACATATGCAGGCATTTCTTTCCCTCTAGAAGGTGTTGGAATTGAATTATGAGTCACAGACAGTAGAGTCATATAGCTGGACTGTAGTGGTGAAAATCTTTTCTCTGTGAATGTTTCTCTTGAATGGTGCATGTTTGGCAATATTGAAAAGGCATTCTGTTTGGATAAGAATCTAATAAATCACATTTCTCAGGAGGAGCAAAACTATTTTGCATCTCTACATTAGGCAACTGACAGCACCAAGTGTCTCATAAAGAGACCATAAAATTAATATTCTGTAAACATGCAAGACAGTAGGGTCCTATTCACCAATCACAAAAATGTGCCAAGAAGTGTAGTGTGATGCATTTTTCATACAGATTAAACATTTTAACAAACTGAAAATTATCAGCTTAACCAAAGGTTAGAACAGGGAAGTGATAGAACTGATTTGATTCTAGTCCAGCTTAATTTAAATGCTGGCAAGGACAACAGAGGCAGTAAATGACAAGCTGGTCATTGCCAAGATATTTTGGTCCTCTTTTTTAGAATATGAAATTGTTTGTTCATGGGGTTTTTTCCTGCCCCCATGCAATATTTATACTATTACCAATGTGGACAAGTGAGATGCACATATTTGGTGAAAAGTCTCTGTTTTCACAGTGTTTCATAAGAGGAGTTGTATGATGAATTACAAATTAGTGATAGCTAAAGGGGTACCCATACAAAATAATATCCCTGATCTCCATCCCCTCAGTGGTCAGTCAGTGCTCTCTGTCTTTTACTGCTCCCCTGGGGACTGATCATTAAGAACAGCTGAGCTCATCCCTCTGTCCTTTATCAGTCGAAGGACTTCTTGACAAGAAACTTAGCTTCTGCTATTTCACTATGCATGTTGTCATCTTGTAATAAGTTGACACAAGGATTCACACCCAAGGTCAGTCATTCTGGCAAGCCACAAAGCTGTCACTGCATAGGCAATCCAGCTTTTAGTAGTGGAGAATGCAATGTTGCTATGTTTAAAATCCATTTATAATGTGTGAAGCAGCCTTTCAAGTCAATGAGAGGCAGTGAGCTGTAAAGGAATTGCATCCCAAGGAATCTCCTTGCACTTTCATTGTAATGCACAGCATCATTACAGATCTCATGTCACATAAAATCCAAATTCTGGGAGGACAAATGAGGACATTAAATTCTTTTAACTTCCACTGACACGACTGTAACAATACATCATGTTCAGAATTGCTTGGAAGTCACAAACCTAAAGCAGAAAAAAAATTAACCCATCAAAATTACTTAATTTTTGTCATGGCTCTATATTATGCACAAATGAAAACTCATCTGTCACAAGTAGCATGAATTCAATCAGCAACGAAATCCAGTGGGATAGCACCTACTCATATGTTTGCAGGTTCAAAGCATTAGACTATCTGCAGGTGCCAAGTGCAAATACTGTCTTTTCCTTTCAAATTCTATTTAGATATTAATAATTGTAACCACCATGTAGAATTTAATATTTTTGATCATGAGATTGTGCATTATTTCATCCTCTAGAACATGCCCATTGCACCAAAAAAGGTGAAATCTCCAAGACAGCAATGAAAAGTGTATCACATCTGCAAGGAAGTGACAGGCTTCTCAGGGACCTGTGAAAACTTCTATTGCTGCTAAAGGAAACTGAGAGAATGGAAGGAATTTAAAATCACAGCAACAAACACAAAAACAGCCACTGGCAAAAGAAGTGAAAATTACAAACAGTACAGCAAAAAATATTGATGCTCTAGTTCAAGTATCAGCAGCACATTCCCTGATGACCAGCTATATGACTTCTACTAATTCCCATATCTCCTACTGAGAACAGGAGGACTGTTGTTCCATCTGTTGGAAACAGAGATGGGGGGTTAGAGGGGAAGTCACTTCTGCCACTTCTCAAAAAAGAAATATAATCAGTTTTACTGCAGCAACAGCCACTTAGCAACAATATGCCAACATGCAAACAGCCAAGCTAGGGCCTTGTGTTTCAGAGGTTTCTTGGTTGTGTTAAAGACAGATGATGAACCCCATCTCTGCAAAAGCCAGTCCCACTCTTCCCCTGTGGGAATACAATACTGCTGGCATTGCTGAAATTAAGATGCTACATTTTCAAAGGCCTAAGGCACAATCCCTTGCTGTGTGGGGAGAACAGAGGTATGTGATTTCCCAGGAGGACTTCATGTCTAAAGACAGTTCTTTATGGAGACACTGAGAATTAAGTGTTTATTAAAAATGTGGTGAAAAAATGGCTCATTGGGCAGCAAACCTATCAGTATGGAAGAAAGTTATGACAAGCAGTAGTAGTTGACTAAATACCTGATTTTTTATTGACTGGGGTCTGCAGCAGAGAATTTTCCAGAATTGTGCAGGAGGTCCTGTGGCAAGCACAGCTGCTCCTGTCATACCATCTCACAGGCAGTGCAAGGACCCATCTAGTGTCCTGGTTCTTGGGTGTTTTTCAGTGGGAGACACAAGTGAACTTTATCACAGTTCCTGTCTGATTCCCTTTACAAACTGTGAAGGGAACCATTCCCTACAGTCCTTGGGGAAAGGTAGTGCAGATACACAAGGATTTTGTGAGAATAAGAAAATATTACTCTGTTTTTTGTTTTACATCTTCCCTTTGGTCAGAGCCTGCTCAAAAGAGAACAAAGCATGATTCAGGTGTTCTTGTTTTATGGAAACACCTCTAAATATAATTTCTTTTTTTCCCCACAGGCTATTATTATTGTTGCTATTTTAATTTTAACTGATTTATTATTTGAACTACTAACTTACATTTTAAATTTCCTTAATTAGTAAGATAACATAAAAGTAGTAGAAAGAAAAGGAATTGCTTTAGGCAGTCTTTGATTTACAGAATACAGTGGGTTAAGGCAGCTCCTGGAGACAATAATGATTAAATGATTCAAAAGACAATGTTTCCCTGATTATAAACAATAACATTCTTAAAATTTTTGGAAGGGTTTAAAAATTCAGGGGTAAGGTGGTAGACATTTATAGTGTTGTTATGGTTGCAATCAATCACAAAACTCAGAAAACTGCAGCAATGTGAGAGAACAGCATACGGAACTAAAGGCTTCAGGCCACAATAATAACACAAAATCCGTATGCATGAAAGCATCAGATACATCAAATAGAAATCAAAATGAATTCTAGCAGAATTAAAAACAAAACAAAAGAAAATACAAAAACCCTAATGAAACTATGGAAAATATTAATAATTTTTAATAGGATACACCATTCACGTAGAAATATACTGTTGCAATTTCTTCAGATCTCTTTTTCAGGGAACGAATAACTACTTTCCCTGTGAAGCTTATGAATACCTGTGAAGGCTGCTGCAGCCCAAATAAGCAGCTCTGCCAAACTTTCAGCTACAGAGGAACCCCTCATGAGACAAAAAAAAAGTAAACACAGCCTGAGGTTTACTTCTTCCTGTACCACAGGGATGAAATATGAAGTACTGTGTTATCACAGAACTTTGTGATATAACAGGATAGCAAAGTTACTTTCATAAATTTCTGTAACTAGGGAAAAATTTAAAAAAGAGAAAAAATAATTGTCTGTCAACTTAATAGAAGGTTATAGAATCACAGAATCATGAAACAGCTGTAACCCAATCATGGATCATATGCTTCTAACCCCCTTGACACAAGCAGGGACAACTAGACCAAGTTCCTTGGAATTCCATCTGGCCTGGCCTTGAACACTTCCAGGGATGAGGCATTTACAGCTTCTCTTGACAACCTGTCCTGATGCCTGACCACCCTCACAGTAAAGAATTTCTTCCTTATATCTGTTGTAGACCTACCTTCTTTCAGTTTAAAACCATCCCCCTGTCATTTTGCACACACATAAAGTGTTTCCCTCCAGTTTTCATGTAGGTTCCCTTTAGGTACTGGAAGGTGCTATAAGATGTCCCTGGAGCCTTCTCTTCTCCAGGCTGAACAACCCCAACTCCTCAACCTGTCTTCATAGGAGAGCTACTTAATCTCTCTGATCATCTTCATAGTATCCTCTGGATTCACATCAATGGGTCCACATCCTCTTTATCCTGGGGCATCTGGAGCTGATGCAGCACTCCAGGTGGGGGTCTCACCAGAGCAGAGTAGAGGGGCAGAATCACCCTCGCCACACTGCTTTTGATGCAGCCAGGTCATGGTCGGTTTTCTGGGCTGAATGCATGCAAGTCTTCTTTCCTAAAGTCCCTGGTAATGAATTTGCTGTGCGCCCTCCTTGCTGCCCCATCACTTCACACAAATTCTCCTGTTATTATCTATTTCATTACTTTCTATACTCATTCCATTACTGTAGTTCTCACTTGGAGAATAAAGTGAGTAATAAAGCCCCCAGATGTTATGACTAAAGAATGTAAATTTATCAGATGGTCAGGCATGAAAACATATAACATGTCCTTCAAAACAGCTGCTATCACACTGCATGCACACTACATTAGCTTAAATCTCCTACATGGTGTTCTATATTATTCCACTAGGTTTTGCTCAGGCTAATTCAGAGAGTTCAGAGGAGATAAACCAGAGAATCTACAGTGGCAAAAGGGGGAGATCATGATCTTGTATGCAATAAAAGTGATTAAATTAAAGAATACGATGTCAGTGAGGAAGGGACACAGGAGACATGACAAAGTCACTATATTAATTTGCAGAAGTGTGATGTAAGGAAAAAAATAAGCAAAGGAACTTCCTTAAGCAACTACTACTTAGTATTAACAACTACTAAGTAGCAACAACTACTAAGTAGTAACAACTACTCAGAACAACTACTCAGCAACTGAAACAGGAATTCCTTCCTCAAGCTCCAAAAATTAAGGTAGGCTTTTAAAAAGCACAAGAAATTGGGAGTGGCTTGACTCATTCTTGTTCAAATAAAAGAGTAACAAGAACAAAAATATTTTAATTTTTATCAATTATGTGGCTAGGTTTCAAATAACTGTAGCAAATTCCACCAACTCTAAATACTATAGAATTTTGCTGTCTGAATTTTGTAATAAATTTAGTACTTAATTTTTTTTTTTAGGAAAAAAAAAGGCAGAAGATCCAAGATAAACTTATTTTATCAGATTTTTTTACATGTATGCAATATGGTGTGTAACAGTTAAGCTAAAATCCAATTTATGACCCACATTCCAGCCAAAATATGCCCCTTAAATGAAAGAATAATTGAGCTTGGAGGGGGTTGTAAATGGTTAGAGAAATGTTGTTCTGTCAAACTGACATGTCACTCTTTTTTAAGTGTAAACCTAAATATTCCTCAAAATCCTTCAGTTTAGCATGGAAGAGAAGGAGCATGATGGGTCAATTTTTTGCTGATTTTTAAGGGAGGTGAAATGAAAACTGTGACATGTTTTTGCTGCAGCACATGCCAGTGTCTATCCTTGCACTGTGTGTTTGAATAATATCCTGCGAGCTGCTGTAGAATCTGAATATTCAAAGATCAAGTTTAAGGAAGAACAGCGACTCAGTTACCAGTTATAAATGTAAAAGCATCCAACACATTCACTGTAGCTCTTGAGTCTTGTAAGGCACTTAACATCAATATCAGCCATGACAGTGCCAAAATAGCCCCCAACAACATGCTCCTGTATCCCTGGGGAGTGCCTGACACAGCTAAACATTATCTTTATTTTGTAAATCTTTATGCTCAGTCCAGCTCATCACATGTCTGAACATTAAACAGAGAAAGTGGCAGAAATGTGTGGTGATGTGGAGCAGTGTCATCCCTCTGGGCATAGCACATCTTAGAACTATGTGTCTGTGAGAAGGTATGCATCAGTAATATACCACAGCCAAAATAATGATGCTGAAGCATTCATTGCTATTGAAGGCAATTTAAAAAAAAAAATAAAATTCTACCTGTGTCCATGAGGCCACAATTCCACCTGTATTTGTTCAATGGAACATATTTGCCTTTGACTCAAGACTCTCTAAGCCTGTGTATAGATTGATATGTGTAAACACCTTCAGGCCTCTTGACTGCTTTTTGGTAGGTCTGCATGGCATATTGGACACTCATAACTGATTTAATATGTTGGAAAGTCCTTTCTGAAGCAAACAACATCTAGAAGAAAGAATCTGGCTCTAGCTTAAAAGCATTTAATTGCTATTTTTTAATTGTCTTTTACTCAGAAGAAATTCCAGATCTACGTTTAGTGGAAAAAAATAATAGCAGCAGGCTCTGGGAAATAATGTGAATTCTAAGAGGAATACATAATAACCCACTGATGTATAATCTAAAGAATTGACTACTCTTGAAATAATTCTCTATTCTCTAATCGTAGTATTTTTTCAAATTACCTCACTCTTTTTCAGAAGTATAAAACAGCTGGAATAAGCTTCCTAAATATTTTATAATTTCCACTAAGAAAATGGAGAAATGTAATTTTGCCACAAAACGTGAAACAGGAAAAAACTTCACAGGTTGAAATGTGCTCTTTTCTGTTTTCAACAACACATTTACTTTGAAATTGTACAGTGAAGAAGAAACAATACATATCTACTCACCATTCTAGCCAGCTTTTTTTTTCAAAGAAAGGTTTTAAAGGCAATGATCAAGACAATGTACTTGATCACTCATAAAAGAAGTGTGATGTATAATACCTCAAAATTACCATTACTGCTTTTCCCACATCTGAGAATAGAATATCCACAGGTTCTAATTGCCTGCATTCACTTGTAAGAAATAAGCCTTTTATATGCATTCATTTTACAGTAAATCCTGATTTCCTTACCCACCTTTTAATTCAGGCAGAACTCCTACAAAATACAAAAGTCAGGATAAAAGCTACACTAATCAGGGTTACTTAGTCATTTTTTATTTCACATTTTAGTAAAATTCTTGCTATATTCTGACTGTTTTTAATGATTATTATCCTCTAAAATAGCTTGCATTTTATTCTACCTAATGGGAAGAGTCAAAGTTGAAGGTAGATTTTTGCAAAAGTAGTTATGAGGAGGCAGATAATACACTCCAGTTCTAGAAGACTTTCCATCATGTCTTCATTGTTTATCATTTGATGGTTTCTGTGAAAGACCTGGCTTTAGTGTTTTCATTCATTTTCTTTAGATCTGCCCTTTTCCTTTGTTTTTATTTATCTCTCTTTCTCTCTTTCTCCTTTTAATTTTTTTTTCCTTTTGTTGGCCATTTTTCAGTTGTCACTTACAAATATAATTCATTGCTGTTCAGTTCCCCTGGGAAGATGCTATTAAGTACTTTGAAAAATAATCCAAAATCTATCCATTTTAATAAAGGTAGCAAAATAAGAAAATGTAAGCACTAGAAAGGTATTTAAATTGGTGACATTCCAATTGGTGACTGGTGACACAGTAAGTTTTTGCAGCAAAAGAAGTTGCCTTTGAAAACAGGTTGCCCAGAGAGTTTTCTTTTGAAACAGGTTGCCTGGAGATATTTTGGATGCCCAATCCCTGGAAACATTCAAGGCCAGGTTGAATGGCATCCTGAGCAACCTGATCTGGCGAGTGGCATCCCTGCCCATGGCAGGGGGGCTGGAACCAGGTGATCTTTAAGTCACTTCCAACCTGAAACTTCCTATGATTCTATAAGATGCATGTGTCTTGCACAACTATCGCTTTACTCAAGCAGCCCTTTAATTGCTAAATGTAGAATTTCTTTCCACATGTCTTGAAGGCGCTTAATACTGGAATTGTAGAGACCAGTATTTTTAGGGACAACATGACTGCTGGTGATCAAATTTTGTACCACTGCAATGGTTTTTATTTTTTAACAATATATTCACATTCTTCCCCCCTGAAGTCTCCATTTGATTATAAGGATATTTCAAATTTACTTCACAAGATGGGAAACCTGATGGATACTTTTTCTACTTAGACATAGAACTATAAACAAAGATATACAACTGAACTCAAAGGGTGGGTCTTTAGCATTCATAGGTGCTTTCTATCTTTTTAGTATAAGCATCCTGGAGTTAGAGTGAACAATAAATGCTACAAAGACTGCAACTCACCACTTGAAAAACTAAAACCAAAAATCATTTGCAGAAATATCAGTAACTGGGTATATGACATTGTAAAAAATATTTCATTAAAATTATTCTCACATGAAAAAATATTTCCTTAGAAATCTTCGCGGGTACTCAGCCACTGCAAAAATAATTTTTTTTTATTTTTACTGACCTGCATACTGACTTCCAGCTAGTCTGAGGTCACTTTTTTTTCTTTTTTTTTCTGCATTTTTGAAGAAGATACTTCATCATATTCTTCTCCCATTTTGGCAAAAGTCAAAAGGATTTATTACAAAGTCCTAAGCTAAGGAGAAAGGTGAGAGAGAATAATGACTAGGTATTTCTAAGAGCAACCACAATAAAAAGTTACTGTTGTACTGTGAATAATACCTGAATATTAAAGTAGATTCTGATTTTGCATTCTGACAGACAAATTTGTACCTGTAAATATATATAAATATGTCCACGTTTAAAATATATATCATATAAATATTATATATATATATGCATATATATTTTTCTAGCTCTGTGGAAGTGCAGAAACACAAAAAGGCAGTGAAGGTAGAAAGGAGGTTTGATCAGTTTGCCAGAAAATGTTCAACACACTTGTAAGAACCAACTGAACAGTCAGATTGCAATGTTTTACAGAGTCAACACAGCCAGCTCCCAGCTTCCACAGCTATTTGCTTCCTACAATACCGATGCCAGCAGCCACCTCCAGGTGATGAATTTCCACCATGATCACTGCACTGTATCACTTTCCAGATGATGAAGCATCTTTGCATTGAATGACTGGTAGTAAATCAGCTTTATGAACGGTGCCCACAGAAGTCACCAGTTCCTTTTCACTCTTTCCTCCTCCTCTTCATAAAGGCTATTCATGAACTGGGGTTGAGTAATAGTGTGGCTGCTAGCACAAGTTATGAAATGAGGATGATATCTTCGAGGATGAGCCATTTGTATTACAAAGTGTTCATCTGGACTACTTGGGAAGAGACCTTCACAACCAAAAATACTTTCTTACTACCCTAGTTATCTTTCACTGTACATAAATCACTCAAACATACCAGGAATATAAAATGTTGGACAGAGGTGGGCTTGTCATCAGAACAGCATAACATGTACATTACCTTTAAGCATGTGGTTATGCTGATTGAAATCAGAGCAATCTTTGGTAAAGAGCTGGGAGAGAAATTATATTCCCAGCTCCACGGGGGTTTATGATTATAAACACATTCTCCTCCCACAGCTCTGAGTGCTTTCAACACATGAAAACATAATTCTCAATGATATTAAAATTCCATGAAACACAGTATTGTTACAGGAAAGCCATCTTATTTATGACGTGTGGGAAGGGAAGGGAAGGGAAGGGAAGGGAAGGGAAGGGAAACNGGAAAAGGGAAAAGGGAAAAGGGAAAAGGGAAAAGGGAAAAGAGAAATGGGAAATGGGAAATGGGAAAAGGGAATGCAAAAGGAAAAAGAAGGGATGGGAGAAATAAAAAATGTTCAGGTTCAGTACAGGGAAAAGAATACAAAACACAAGGAAGAAAATCTACAAAGCAGGCTCAAGAAGGCATGAATAGCAGAAAATTGTACCAAAAAAGGCATTATAGTGAAGGAAAGGAAAAGCATAGTAACTCTGAGAAACAGGATGAATAAAGACAGGATCAAGATAAAATAGAAATATTGAAGGGTGCATAGAGATGATGAGACTAGGCAAGGGGAGTGAATAATGTTGGGAACCCCAGAGAGGGTAGAGAGAGGAATAAGTTTCATTTCATACCGATTAAAAAATATCATCCAAGAGGATAGTACAGGTACCATCACCTATTATAAGAATTTTATTTGGCAGACATGCTTTTATATTGGGTATTTCTCTTTTTTCCCTATTTAGTATACCCATAATATTGCTTTAGTCTTTACTTGTTAAAAAGATACATGACTGACTTGCAAAGAAAACATATCTCTAGGAAGTAAGTGTTCACGTGTCATAGTTCACATGAAAGCTCATTCTTTTCCTTTTAATACATTATTTTTCCTGCAGCACAGAACTGCTATCCTGGGACATACATTCAGAAAACTCTTGCTCTTCTTAGGTATGTAAGGTCATTAAATAAAGTGGCTTTAGCCTCAAGCTTTATGAATGATACTACTGGAAAAGCGTTTTAACAGAGATACTCTCTGCCAACTGCTTAATTATATCCGAATCCAGGAGTCTGATTATAGACACATTCATAGCTGGTGGGACCCTGCCTCTTATCCGAAGGCCATCTTTCTATGCACCTTCAAATTTTCCCTGTAATTGAAGATCTAGTGTCCAGAACGCCTTATGTAGCAAAATGGTTTTCATGGCTGTTTTGAGAATTAAAACCCACTACAGCAGTATTTTGTTAATCTTTACAAGCTGAAAATGGCACTCTTGGGTGGCAAATCTCTTTCACTACACAGTACACACCTTTATTTCTTCTACTATTTATTGCTGGGGTTTTTAATACAAGTGGTGTTTCTAATCCATGGACTAGGATACAGCATATAAAACAACAATTGGGCTGGATTAGTCATGTACAGATTTCCTGGCAGTGCAAATGACATACATGTAATAATAATTGAATTATTTATCACATGTATAGCACTTTGTGTCTTGGAAGCCCTATACAAATGTTAACTAATTAATTCCTACAACACCTCTGTGACGAACGAAGCAATTATCCTGAGCCCCATTTTACCCACAGAGAGAAGTTAAAGTATTTTTCTGGTTGGACAGTACTACCCTGAGTTGGTACTATGGTGGTTTATGTTTGAGATTTCTCAGTGATATTTCTCTTCAAGGCCCGGTCAGTGAGCTGGGTTTTTACTCTGGCAGAGGACAGGGTACTGCCTGTCTGGGCCAGCCTGCATCATCCTGCCCTCACCTGCTAGGTGAGAAAAGGACATGTTTCTGCAATCCATTTTGGGGAAAAAAAACAAAACAAAAAAAACGTTTCAGTGAGAGAAGTTAGTGTGTGATTTCGGAATTAGAATTTGCCCTCTTGTGTGTGTGTGTAAAATAAGCACCGGAATTTAAGTAGCATCTTATTTATTTCCCAGACTGATTCTGTGAACATGTCATGCATAGATAAAATGTGAAATGCAAATGCCCAGGCTCTCCTATAAAAAAGATGGACAATTACAAGAAATACTCCCAAGTTAAAATATATGTCTTTTAAGAGTAGGTTTCAGACCATATAAAACTTCTACTGGACCTTTCATCTCACTTCTATTCCTTTGCAATCCCACTGGTTATAATTATGGAGTACTGCTCATGTAAAGGTTCTGTGTTTTCACTACCCATTTTGGAAGACAGATCATTGGGCTGGATGCTGCCTTCAAAAACATACAAGTTCAAAACTGCAGAACAGGATCCCTGCTTTCTAAACCTCTGCTGATATGGCTTTGAAACAACAAACACACCTGCAGTGGCCATATTTTACCTATCTGTAAAGCAGAGAGGTTGCAACAGTTAGATAGTCTGTTGTTCTAATAAATTGGAAAAGAGTGTGCTGCAATTTTCTCTTCATAGAAAACAATGAGAATAGATAAATTAATCAAAAGGGATGAAAGGGTAAGGCTTTTCTGAACTTGCTTTGTTTACAGATTTTTCTGAAGAAGCAAAAACCTGTGTAATGCTTTATTTCAGGCTTGCAGTAATACTTCTTGCTCAGCTAAACTTTAAAATGTTATCTCTTAGAGAGAAGCACACTATCTGATGGATGCAATATGTATATGCAGGTCTTTCAACGAGGTAAATCGAGTTCAGAAATCAGTCGGATTTCACTCCAGATGAGAATGAAACAATTAGATAATTCACTTAAGTATTACATATTTGTGAAACAAAATTGATTTTGTCATGTAGATATATCAAGAGAGGTACTTAATAGTAATTAATCATCTATCATCTTTGCTAGGACTTCAATTGTCAACTACAATTATGCATAAATTTGTCTCATTTACAGAGATTTAATCATACAAATCCAACATAACTTGTAAGTATGACAGGGCCACCAGACAGATAATACAATAAAAGTGTATTTGCAGGTCTGCAAATTCACTATTCCTGCAGTGTCTGTAAAGTAAAACCATCTGTGCACTGAAATCCACTATATTTGTGGCTATCTACTTTGACCAGGCTGGTAAAATTCATGAAGTTGCATGCCCTACATAAATAAGTAATTAAAAAACTTTCTGCACAACACAGTATCTCTCCAATAAGACAACACATTAAAGAAAAAAAGACTATATATATGTTTATATCCCCATTAAAAAGTCCATTTCAAATCACTGATTAGAATAAAGTTTGTATTTTATAATTAAATGAGCCTGCACAACTGCTGTTATGGGAAATGTGTTTAAAATTCATACATAACCTTTAAAAAAATGTCCAATAAACTGAGAAGAGATTAACAACAAGAATCAGTAGCTGACATATCCCACTTTCAAAGTGTTTATTTGGTGAAGTTTTCAACTGAGGAGGAATGTTGATATTTACTTGAATATTTTAATTAGAAAAAAATACTTAAAAATTTTATAAAGTTACTAGAACTTACTAACGTGTACTATGAAGTCAGATATTGGCTTGCATACACGCAAAAATTCGAGTAACTAACTGTTATTTCCACAGCCGATTTTCTTTGATGTTGAGTCGAAGCTGCATTTCTACAATTGAACCAATAGGTGGCACCAAGAATTTCTCGAAAATAGAAATTTAACACATTCCACGATCTTAGATTTCAGGTAGATTCAGATTTCAGTAGCCAAACTAACAGCTAGCTAAAATTAATAATTAAAATAAGTATTTGGATATAAAGGAAGCATACAAGGAAAAAAAAAAAAGCAAAACAAAATGAAAATTCCCAACTGATAAGGGCTGTGAAGCTCAAGAACAGATGGAGTAAAAAATTACAGTCTGATCAGAGAGAGACAGAACAGGTCTACAAGAACTAAATCCTGGCAGCAGCAATACAATGATATAGAAGTTGATACAAATTAAAAAGGCAAATTGCCAAGGTATGCATTTCTGTGAAGAAATTGCTCTTCCTTTCTGAAAATAAGATCCTTATAACGTGACTCAAGTTTGACTTTAAAACTTAAAACAGTCTAAATAAAGTCTTTTGGAAAACTAGGTGAATGAGCACTTGACCTGCATGCAAAAATTTAGATTGTGCCAAACGTAAAGGAAAATGAGCATCTGAAAGAAGAGCACAGAAAATGTGAAATATATCCAGAAGGTGACAAAGTGTTCCTGTGGCCCAGGGAAGGAAACACAGACATCAGTCAATGACATCCTGACCCACAAAGGCCTGCAATAATTTTTGCAAAAAATCACAGAGCATGAGAGAAGGTGTTGCCATGTCAGGACATATTAAAAGGAAAAAAACAGAAAGTGGATATTTCTAGGAAGACAGAAATAGTACTCAAAGGAATTTACTGCTGGATCCTATCTAGAATGCTACCACCTAGTCAAGTACTACACTTTATAAAAACATGCATTCAAAACCACACACAGACACACGCAAAACCAGAGTTTTTTAACAAATTTTTCCTTTTTCTCCTCACTATCAAAACAAATTCTTACAGGGACACTATCCCTCACTAGAGAAAGGTAGCCAAATTATTGTTTTTGATATTTTGCTTAAAAGATTAAAAATAAATAACAAATGTGAAGTAAATGGATTAAGTATGCTATAGGAATATAACAAAATAATTCATCTTAAAACCCTTTACAAAACAGCAGATGACATGTCAAAGCAAGTTTCGCAGAAAACAAAGTCAAACAAATGTAAAAATATTTTCCTAGGTAGGCAAGGGTTTATTTTTTTTAAATTAAAGTGTGATGGAAGGTACAGATATTTAGACATTTTTTGAAATTGAAATACATTAACATAATAAAAAAAATTATATGTATTTAAATCTGAAGTAAAAATTATTTACACCTTAGTTTTATCTAAATACAAAGCTACATGACTATGCACATTTTGGAGGGAACATAAGGATATCCAATAACAGACCAAAAAGCTTGTTTGTAAGTGTTAAGAAGCAACATAAGGAATAAGATAATGTGAAAAACATGTTTTTTAATTTGCTTCCTAAGACTCAAAAAGTCTAGAAGCATAAGCTTGGCATTGTCTCAAAATGTTAAAAAAAAAAAAAAATCCTTCCAAAGTGAAAGAGAAAAAAAATAGATACAAAGATCCAGGATTTTGCAAATATCCAAACCTTCATGGTTCTGATAATTGTAAATATCTAACTGGAATACTCTAACACTTTACTGATACTTATAAGAGCTCAGTAGACAAAACTGAGTGGTGGGGAGAAAAGACAAATCACTTAAGCTTTTTAAAAATATCTCATTAAGAAAAAAGTTAGAGGCAGATGTTATTAATATCGGTCACAGATATAATATACAGGTTTTCTGGAAATAATAAAAAATATTGATTCCAACATTGGAATATGTTTTGCATTACAGATATTTTAAAGTAATTTAATTAAAAATACCTTTATCAACTTTTACATTGTAAATGTGGTAAATGCAAAAGATCTTTTTAACTCAAAAATTTGGAAAATCAATGGCAACAATGTAAATTCTGAAACTGAGTAAATATCCATCATAGTTAAATGAAATTAAACAACTTGCAGTGGGAAAATAAGGTTGAGATCTACTACATCAAGAAATTAAAAATTTATTTTTTAAAACCTATGTAAAAATGGGAGATAATATGTAATTGCAATTTAAAAGAAGGAAATTATTTTAAAAATTTTCAAGCAACCCACCTTTGGTATTCAGAGAAGGTAAACCACAAATGCCACTAAAGAGTTTGCAAACTCTTTAGTATGTCATGCTTGAATAAATTTGTTAAGGGATTACATTAACTGAATGAAATTTAAAAAAAAAAAAATTAAAAAAAGCTCCTGCTTCTCAATCTTATTTGAGACTCCAGAGGAATAACAACCCAGTGCACTGGTGTTCACTCACCCCTATGGCTGTGCAAATAATTAATTTTTCAGTTCACTAACCACTTGCTTGAGTAGGGGTAAGAGAAAAAAAAATAAATCAGGAAGGTAAAAAAAAAATTCAAGTCAGATGGGAAAAAAAAAATCCTACACAGGAATTTCTTTACAAAATGGAAAGAAAAAAATCTTTTGAGACTTTTAATCTGGATTTTGGCATGTTTATAGACAGAACTCTTGTTTGAAAGCAAAAAAAAACCCCAAAAAAACTATAATGTACCAAAATACCAAAAGAGTATGTTTTAAAGCTTCTCTTTCCTTCCTATGGAAGGCTGTAAATTAGATCATAAAAAAAGGAGAATGGAGAATTTTATGTAAAATCAATCATATGAACTTGGCAGAAACATCCATACAGGCAGTCTAAAATGTGTGTTTATCTAAATTTCTTTTTTTTTTTTTTTGTTTTTTTTTTTGTTCTAGCAAACTGCTACAAACTGATTTCTGCTGGTGAGAGACTGCCACTTTCATCTAACAGGGAAACAGGGAAAACCTTTCTACCCTGTGCAAGGAAAGATGTAGAAATTTATCCTTTCTCTAACTGGAACATCACATCTACCCCTTGCAGGACAAATTTGGGGTTTAAAATATAAGAAACAGATCTTCATGAGGTAACACTTAATCCCTGCTCTTCCATAATCCTAATGAGCATTCAGTGCTGATTATTCACTTGCTCTGAGATATTTTTTAAATGTTACTGTTTATGATAAACTATAATTTAAGGTGACTAGTTGCCTGAAATTATTTCCAAATTATTTGAATCTATGCCCTAAGTATTGTTTGAGTGCCCCGTATTTCTTCTGCACATACCTTCTAGCTCAAAAGTCTTGTTTTGTCCACAAAACTGATTCCCACAGCTATATAGCCTAAAATAAACTGTTAGGTTGTCATAGTCCTAGAAGGCGGACATTGAGGAGGAAATCCACATCAATATGGATTTCACCATTTGAGCTCAAGGGTCGTTTCAGCTCTCTTCAGTTATGCTTAGTACAGTAAAGGTCAAAACACTTCCACTGCTCTTGTTTCTGGACATGACAAATACTTTTCCCCATCCCAAAGAAACTGTGCAAATAGAATTGATCACTTGAGACTGAACTGTTCTGAACTAAAAAATCTTCAACTTTCCTACCTTACTTTCCTTTTGAGAGGACATTTACTTAATGTTTGCTGTTTAATTTTACTTACAGGTTTCAATTCCTGGAAATGAAGTTTTCTGGGTTGAACCCAACAGACAGAAAAAGTTATTGCTTACAATCTCTAAGCAATGTTACAGCAGGCCTGGTGAAGTAGTCCAAGTGTGTATATGAAACCAGGGATAATGGCAAGTGAGACCACTCACATGTGGAAACCCCTGCACAGCACTTTCACTTTCAGTAGGAAGACTAATCTGAACAACACAAGCTTGAGTTCAATTTGCCTTATTATTTGCCTTGTAGAAAATACTTCCATTAACAAGTCATCCATTCAGAGCTGCAGAGTCCCACCAGTATGAACACATTAATTTAGGAAAAGAAATACAGGACTTAATTGCTTGAGAAATGTCACGGTAATGAAATACTAGATTATTGAAAGTTCAGCCAGAAGAGTCTGAGCAGATCTCAGCAGATGGTAAGGAAAGAAGGAAGTCATAAGTCATGTAAGGCCAAAAAGAAAAATCCAAGATATTACAGGTTGGAAAAGATATCCATGATAGCAAAAGTCAAGAAACATTTAACTATACAAGATACACATATACATATATGTATGTATGTAGGCACTTCAGGGATCAGAGCAACACAGAAACAGAAATGTGTCCATTCCAAATACCTCCCTTGGCACATTACATCAATACACAAAGGAATTCATCAGCTTGGGACGCAAGTGGTGTTCAAACACGAATGAATAACCCATTGGTCTATAGTTTGGAAACAAGAGCTCTTACTGCTCCATACTGTTAAAAATTAAGAAAAAAAAAAAAATCAGCAACTACTATCCCCAAATACAGCATTAACTAGCCACCAGCAGGTCTAACAGAAGAATAGACAATTTTTCCAAATACAGTGTGTTCTTTTTGAGTCCAGAACTCACTTTTTGAAAGATATGGAGAAAGCATTGAAGAGCAATAAGTAAAAAGCCAAAATACCTCTTAGCTAATTTTTTTCTGTAATTGCCACTGCATTTGCATTTAAAGTCTGACCAAAAAAAGATTAAAAAAAAAAAAAAAAAAAGGTTGTTTTGCTCTTCTACCTAGGGCTTTTTTCTTGCTTTGTAATGTCAAGCAGAAGTATCTTATTTTCTGCATGCTTTTAGATTAGCAAACCATCCTTTATGATCATAAAAAATAGCTAGAAATCTTTTAGAAAGTTACATTTTTTTGATTTAATTTTATACTTTCTAGTCATACTTGGTGCACATTGATTATAATTACAGTTTACAGTTTATCAAAATAGCAGTGTTCCCATACATAAGAGAAGACAACATCTTTTCAATCATGGATAGATGTTAGATTCACAAACACTCAACAGAGTTTCTAGTGAACTTTATTTTTAAAGTTTGTTGAGTGCTTTAAAATTTTTGTCTACCTTAGCTCAAACAGGGAATTAGCAATTCTGGGTTTTGTCAGTATTGCATGCAATATTTAGGTCTGCTTACTTATATTTACATTAAGACAAGTATTTCCTCAAATTTGATTGCAGTTTCTGAATTCGTAGCATTTCATTGTGTCCAAAAGTATATAACTGAATGATACAAAGTTCCTGATTTTTCTACAGTTTTAGAAACAAGACAGTTCTTAAAAGAGTGGGGGAAAAAACCCCAAAACAAAATAAAGTGAGACAGTAGCACTGACTTAAATCATAATTATCCGGAAATGTAGTTGCATAAGGCAGGTAAAGCTCTGCTGGGTTCAGCAGACATGCATGCCCTTGCACTGCTTTTGGATGTAGTCAGGGTTATTAAACACACCTCATCCCTCCCTCTTCTTGATTATGCATTTTGCCGTTGCTACTTGAAAAGAGACTGTTAGAAATGCTTTGCATTCCAATGTCTATTTAATGACAGTTGATCTATTTTAACAAACTTTTCAAACATTGTTGCCGGATCTCTATTTTTATTTCTAATAAGGCTATGTAAAAACCAAGTATAAATAAAGCCCTAATACAATAGTACTACATAAACACATGTGTTTTGCTCAGAACAAGAACTCTGGAGGGATAATTAACCCAAATTGCAGGGGTTTTGTCCAAATGCTTGCAGTTACTGACAATTTCACCACTTTTAACTACCTTATAATTATAAATGATCTACATGCCAGATCACTTCATCATTTTTCTATTGGCTAGCAAGAAATAAAAGCTCAAGCTGTAGTCTGCCTTCTTTATTGTGCCTTTTTTATTCTATATTGTGTCATCTCCATGGCTGCTATTAAAATGAGAAGAAAGGATAAATCTAACCTTAAATTCCCTCCAAACAAAATGTTACTAATTTGTAAATCCCATTGAGGGTCACTAATAGCAACGATGGTCACTAATAACTGAACTTGCATGCCTTAATAAAACATTCAAATTCCTTTTACTCAATAGCCATTATTTCCACGTCTGAATACCCATTCATAATGATGGTGAACATTTTTATATGTTTCATTTATTTATTTTAAAGTCATTTTATTATTATATAACAGTTTATGTCATTTTCAAGACATTAGATTTTCTTTCCCATGTACCATCATTTTTATGCCAGTGGTATTGCTAGAACATGAAGTGCCTGCTCGTTGAATTTTATGATCTGGCAAAATAAGCAGAGTTTTTGTTTGTTGTTTTTGGGGGGTTTCTTTGGGTGTTTTGGTTTTTTTTTGGTTTTTTTAGTAAGAAAATATATTTGGTCAAGTTAAGGTTGTGCAGTAGCTATCAGTCTGAAAGACAACAGCATTACTCATCTTGTCAGCAGACTGAACTTCTTGCTTTAAGGTTTTGGATTTGTTGCAGGAAATGTTTCTGTTGGTTGAATGTAGCTTCTTGGTAGAAGTTTAATTCATCTGAGCATATATTAAGATTCATGTTTTGTTTACATGTGTATTATATCAGCAGATCTTTGTGAATGGATATAATATTTTTTTTTTCTATTTTTGAGGAAGTCATTAAGTTTCCAAGATGGCAACATGAGCATTAAATAACTATCACTGACCATCAAAATAAATAAAAGCCAAAACCATCTGCTATGAACCCCATTGTCTTTTCTCCTGTATTTTTTATGACAGTTGCTATGTAAAAGCTCCAATGATGACAATTTTCTATCTTCCCTCAGCTTCTAAAAAACAAAGACAGTTATTCTAGAGAATAGACTGGTCTATGAATATAGGCTGATTCTGACAATGATGAACTGCTAGTATTCTGTGTAAGCCACATATTCCAGTATGTAACACTTTGCAGACCAATTTTCCATTACCCTGTGGGGTTCTCTCTTTTTAATGAGCACAGAGGGCCAAGGGAATCACTTTTTCAACACTGTTCACACTCCAAGTGTCATGATCAGATCCCTTGTAGCCAAATACCCAAATTTTTTCATAAAATATCTTAAGATAAACCTTTTAGAAATAGTGATACAGCAATAACAAATTGTTTTTGTCTGTCAAAGAGTTATACAAATACAATGTCTTAAATTAAGAGAAAGAAACAGGAAACATGAACATATATTTGAAAGACTGGTTTTTGTTTTTCTATTGGCATAAAGAATATCCATAAAGTTAATTTTTCTTATACCTCATAGAACTGATTATATTGGAGCCAACCTCCAAATTTCATGCATCAGTACCCATTCTTAAACAAGCTTTTGTATTTGTGGAATATAATTATAGTGCATACCAATGCAACATAGTTATTACAGCAAACAAACAACTAAAAAAACCTACACCACTTCTATTTTGCATCCATGCAGACCTAAAGCCTGAATAACTAGTCTGGCATTTTTGATATGACAAAACCCTTGATGACATTAATGGAGCTAGCACATCCTTCTCTAAAGCAACCTCATTTCCTTTAAATACATTTTGGCTTTGTTTTTCTGGATTTTAAAAGTATTTTGGCCATTTTAAATTATACTATATGTCTTTAATCACCTTTCACTTGAGTAGTCACCACTCAGGCAAATATTCCATTAATATGAATAAAGGTTGCCAGATCTGACTGTAATTAATGTCCATAAAAATATATGCAAGCTATAAATTTATAAATTATGGGCACATAAAATGTAAGAAATATTTTTCAATTCAGCATTGTTCTATTTCAACACAAGAATTTAAAAAAAATAATCTTATAATAAGATGTGTGATATTAGTGAGGTATTCTTTATTTATCAAAATGATTTACTGTACTTTCCCAACTTGTGCACCCTCAGCCTACCTGCTGGTGGGATGGGGTGAAAAGCAGAAAGGGCCTTGGTTTGTCCATGATATTGTTACTGCTTAACAATATCTAAAACATTTGGTTTTCAGCACAAATCCAAAACATGTCACCGTGCAAGTTACTGTGAAGGAAATTAACCATTACATGTACTTCTCCCACATTTATACAAGCTAATATTTTTCTTTTATGCTATGCCACTTTCTGGGCTTGCTATTAAGAAAATAAACAAAAAAAACCCCACCCAAACAAAAACATAAAAATAACAACAACAACAAAACAACCCACACAAAAAACTCACCCAAAACCAAACAAACAACAAAAAACCACAAACAAAACAAAACAAAAACAAACCAAAAAGAACAACCAAAAAAAAGCAAAAATACCCACCAAAAAACCTCAAAAAACCAAAAAACAAAAAACACCAAAAAACCCAAAAACCAACCAATGAAACAAACAAAAAAATAACAGAAAACAACCAAAAAAACCCACCCCAAAGTCATCTTGGATAATTAAAATATACACATATTAGACATAAGAAATGCAGAAAGCTTCCTTAAAAAGCAATTATTGAAATCCAATTAAAAATGCCCACACCATGCTATTTACTTTCTCATAATAGCCAGAAAAATCCAGTTTTCCCAAGACTGATGCTGAGATGAGCTACATGGCTGCTTGCAAGTTTTTGACTTGCAGTGGCTATAGAACCTTCTTGTGGTAGTTGAATGTAACGAAAATAGTTAACTCTTGGTCTTTCTTACACTTTCCTTCCCAGTGAAAGCTGTGGCACTATCAACCTCTGGAAGAACAGGGGAAATCTAAAGGTCCTTCTCATGCACTTCTTAACATGAGAGAAAAAAACGCAAAGTTTAAGAAGATAAAATATTGACCCTATTAAGTAAAGCAGCATTAATAGAATTAGTTTAGGGGCTCCATTAACTGCAGTAAGGTCATTCTCTCCCTAAATTTTAAAGATAGGCAGGTATTAAAAGCAAAAACACTGTTAAAAAAAAAAAAAAGTGAAGGAAGGATAAATGTTAGGGGAGGAGAAACAAGGCATCCTTCTAAAAGGTCAGCAGGAGGGACAATAAGAATAGAACAAGTGAGGGAATGTTATCTTTGATTTTGCATCAGTAGACATGGAAGGAGTGTTGTATGATCTTTTCTGTGACTGTAGGGAGAAAACCCACTGAGAGGTGCTATATGATCTTTTCTATGACTGAAGGGGGAAAACACAGTGATGAACGTAAATGAATAGGAGGAAAAGAAAAAAGAGTTCCAGGATGCAAGCTCACAAAAAATGCCAGGAGAGGGTAGTTTCCTTCCTAAAATATGGGCATGCATAAATACGAATCTTTTTCAATACACATATATAAACTCCCCACATACATTATATTATATTTGATATATAACATACTATATATCATATATATATATGTATGTATGTATAATTAGTAAATATACCCTGTCTCCTTGAGAAAGTAGCTTAGAATAGTAAACATGGGTAAATTACAGTTTGTTGTAGTAGACAGGATGATGTAAGTCTTAAAGATATTGTCAATGAGTTTGAATTTGTTTTGGAGTATGACAAGACTATTTGAAATGCTTCAGAATATGCATACAATCAGTATTTTTCTCAAAAAGATCCACTTATTTGGAAAATATTTCCACAATATGCTACAAACTTTGGCCAATATGCCATTTTTCAGAACCAGTCCCTTGGTTCCCATCCCCTTGTTTAACCTTAATTGTGTTTCCAGGTTTTTTGTTTTCTTTCCTTGGGAAAGGAAACCAAAAAAAAAAAGAAAACAAACCACACACCAAAAAACCCAAACTATGGTAGCTGATTCTGGCTGTAGTGAAGCCTCTTGAGAAAAGAACTGACCTGCTGCTGAACTCAGATAACAAACAGCTTATGCCCACAGCAGATAGCTCATGCCCTTTAGAGAAAGGAGACAGAAAGAGGCAGTTGCACTGAAAATTGCACTGTCTGTTCTTCTACCTTCTCTTCATGAAATGCACATATAACCCAGTTCAAAATCCAGAGGCATCAGAAATATGCAGGATGGTAGTGAGATTTCAAAAAGCAATGATAAAGAGAAGAAAATAAGTTTTTAATTAATCAAGCTGTATTTATACGAACTAAGCTGACTTCTTTCCACATATTTTTCCATTTCATACATTGTCAAAATTATTTCAAGTAAATACAGTCTACTGACTTGGATATATCTGAGCCTACTGTCATTTCTCATAACAGAAAGAATAGAGATGTGTCTGCTAGTGAATGGGAAAGCAGTAGTTACTCTGTCTTAAATATAATAAGCAAATAATCCTACCTTCCCAATGTATTTTCAGAACCATCTAAACATAAAACAACTCTTTCCCATGTGTATCAAGGAGCTGCTGGAGTTTTGTAAAAAACACATGGCATGAGTTAGTGCCAGGTTAATTCTGATTTCTAGGTAGAAGAATTATCTATGATGTACTTCATCTAGTAGAAGAGGTGAACACAGCTTTGTTGTCTATATAACATTTTTTCTAAGATTTTAGGAAAACAAGTCAATGAAAGCAGGGTGTTAGACAGCAGAAACACAGTGAATGATTGCGGTGTACAAAAACTTCTCTGGATCTGACGGGGTTGTGCAGAAAGTGATTTTTGGATAGGAAAAATACAAAAAAAACAGAAGAGATGTCTTAAGTGCAAACTTTGTGCTTTAGAGACAAGTTATGTCTAAGGCTGGATATTTAAAACATTTTTAACATTAATTCACAATAACAACTGCAAAAGATTCAGTCATAAAAAGGAGGAATTAAAAGAATTTCTGAAAATGTTTGAACCATTTCATGGTAACTTTGTTCAAAATAAAATATTTAATTTCTTTTCCACAAACTTTTTCCTTTCAAAATTACAAACCAAAACTTTTTTTTTATCAGATCTTTTTATCTTTCAAAAACACTTAAGGCAATAAAATGAAATTAAGTATTTTCTTCACAGTTTCCCAATGCAATTTAGTTGAAAATGTAGTAGCTTTTTATAACAAATATTAGGAAAAAATTCCCTATATTCCTTAATTGTGTTTTAGCTACTGAATTAAAAATTTATCATCTTAGCATTAACTTAGCATCTACTTAGCATTAAACCTGAACTTATTTAAAAATTCAGATAGAAACAAAAATGCATTATTTAACAATAACTTTTTAAAAAACATTTCTGAGTTTGATAACATAAAGTGTATAAAAATTTAAGACTTCTTTTAATTAATGAGGCAGAGAATTTTGTTATTACAAACTGGGTAATCTTTGCTGCAGCTTAAGGAAAATGTGACCTCATTTTTATTTATGATATGCAAAATCCCAGGTATATTATGTTTGAGGAGCAGGGAGATTATTTAGAAGATGAAGAACGGGTAAAAATTAGTATGTAATGGTTAAATGGTTAATGGTTATATGGTTATATGGTCAGATGGTTAATATAATATCTTAACACAGTTGAGAGTTATAATGATATTGAATTAATGATTTAAGACTGCTATTACAATAAATATTGATATTTTTGTTAATAAATAGGATATCAATAGTTAATTTAATTTATTTTGGTTTACAGCTGCCTGCAAAACTCAAATTTCAAATCAAAGGGGTTTAATTTTCTGTGTTTACATTCAGTCATGTCATTTGCTTGTCTTCAGATACCCTGTAATTTAAAATACAAATAAATTTGTGTTTAACTCTTTAAGGTTAAGAGCCCTCTTTACTGTACTATAACGCTTAAGCTGCAGGGCAAAAAGTCCAATTGTGTTTGGTTTTAGCATCTGAATTAGAAGATTGCTTTTTATCAGGAGCTTGCTGGAGCCTATTCCTGGAACTAGAAAATGATAGTGATTCCATATTGCAAAAATAAGAAGCAGAAGAGACACTGGAATACTCCCAGCTTTTAAAAATTCAAACTAAGGAGACACATTCAGATCCACTTGAACCTTCTCTTTGCAGAACTAAACCAAAGAAGTTTGAGATCAAAAGTCATACAAATGGTACTTATGTGCTGATTCATTAAGCTGTAATCTGCTGTTCAAGAGCTCTCTGTATCACAGTGACCTGTGATGGAGCACACAGCACAGATCCTGTACTCCACTCTCCATTTGAAATGAACCTTCCCAAAATCCATTACATAGAAAGGTTCTACATTTGCTCCAAATACAGAGATGTAGATTGGGAGAACAGCTAAGGCCAAATAGTATTTTAGCATGAGACAGAACTAGGGCAGAGGTTTTTCCTTCAGTTGTAAAAAAAATGTGATGGAAGAGAAGCAGTTAATGGGACACCTTGAACATTTGTCTATTCTGCTGAACAGTGTTGCACTTGTCAAAATTTTCTTATTCTTTTTATCCATTCTCACCATGAAGGAAGAAGAACCATGCCATAAGGAAAAACACACATTTCTTTTTAATGAATGAATCTTTTAATCATAAAAATGTGCTAATCACCAAATAACCAGGGACATTATTTAGATAATTATTATAGACTTATGAAACAGAGGTTATTGAAAATGAACACTTAGCTGCTAAAATTAATTCTACAGTATTTATGCTTCCTGCATTAACAAAATGTATCTCTTACATTTGGTTTTCAGTATGCATTTACAGATATGGAGTGAAGCCATTCATAGTTTATTTATATTCAATTAAGCACATGCTAAGAAAGAAGATATCACTCTATCTGTAAAATTGGTAGCAAACAAAGAGGAGTTTAGAGGAATTTAAAAACTTATTCAGTCACAATTTTATGCACATCTGGTACATACAACAAAATTGAAACATTTTGCCTACAAAACTAAAGGCATTAATCAAGACAACCTGCCCAGGTTTACTATTTCAGAGGTTTTCTCATGGGATGGAAGCTGACATGTAATCAGTAGACATTTTTTCTAGTATTACCAGCTAGAAGTCTAAAGGTCTTTTAGGCTGGATGACGAACTAAGTTCTCAAACAAAAGATGGCAATGCAACCACATTATTCTGAATCAAAAATAGCCATACACTTCAAACATCACCAAAATAAGGAAAATTGAAAGCTTGTGATGGAGTGTCTCTAAATTATAAAACAACAACCATACAGCTGGTAGCAGAAGCAGCAACACAGATGTATTAAGTCTGAGACTGCACTTGCCAGACAAAAGGAAAAAGACTTCTGACCCCATAAGGAACTTCCCATCTGTAGAAGAGTCATTGGGCTGAGACTTAGCAAAAGATATAAAATCTTTTAAAAAAATGCTGCTCACATTTTAAATAGACACAAAAATAGTCTGTAGAACTGGTGGGAAGAATAACAAAGTATCATTAAAACTTTACATTTGGCGTATTTTCCAACTTACTGACCAGCTTTTGCTGCAGCACAACTTCAATATGTTGTCCAAAGAAAAATGCACCAGCAGTTTCACAAAAGTCTAGGTCTCCCAAGCCATACCAACCACAGTGAGCTACATTTTATACTTTAATGAGCTCAACTTTGTTAAGTTATCTCTCTGTGCTGGAAAGTTAGCCAGCTTCAACTGCAAAATAAAGGAAATTTACAGTTAGATCTGAGCTAATTTTAAGCTACAATTGTCACTATATGTGTCCTGTTTAAATACCATCTATTTCACTTCCCTTCCATAGCTCCTAACAGGTAGTGTTTTAAGTGTATTTGTCATTTATAGGAACACCTCCCTGATTTTTCACTCCTTTTTGGATATTATGCTCAGTTAGCCAGAGAAAATTTGGTTTCAATATTTAAATACTAAATACTTTGTTTTACTAGTTGACACTAATAGAATCATTTATCTAGAAACAAAGGAGCTGGGTAAAACAGATTCTGAAAACACTGGATTATGAGTCACACACCTGACATACATTAGGAGTTACTTATTCCAGTTTCTTTTCAAGGCAACAATTTTTAGATTTCCAGTGATTCAGTTCGTAGGCTTACCAGCAATGTAACTCAAAAACAGGTGTCTTCCCTCAATTAAAAAATGTCTATTTTTTATCTACACCATCAATGCAAATACAACTATGTGTATTTGCATATATATATATATATATATA
>VZTX01017779.1:6377-172278 GCA_013400915.1 Pardalotus punctatus | reverse complement strand
GGCTTTTTTTTTTTTTTTTTAGAAGAGTCATTATTGAATGGTGCTGAACTCACTCATCTGCAATAAGATGAAGGCTGGCTATGGAAAATTCTAACTTGTGCGTTTGACCTCCTATCAAAGGGCTTCCAAAGAAATGCCCATGAAATCATTCACAAAATGTTTTTTAGATTTGGTAGGCTAAGAAACATACAGAGGTGAACACTCCACATATTCTCACCTTTCAGCATTTTTCAATTACATTGCTATCAAAAAGACACACGATCTATAAAGAAAATAACAAGAAAAAGATGAGGCAAAATAAGCTCAAACATACTAATAAAATCTTCTAGCAATCCTTCAAAGAATCGTAATAGTTCTTCCTTTTGCACACATGTGCGCACGCATCTTTTTTCCCATTCCTAAATATTTTCTAAAATCAAAGGGTCTATAATTTTTCAAAGCATATTGGGGCTTTTCAGTGAAACTTGGGCAGCACACAAAGAAAACAACCAAAACAGCAGAAAAGAAATATCCTTTATTGAGCTAATTACTGTGCTTTATACAACCCAATGAGGTCTGAAATTTTCTAATTACTTAGTGAATATATGAATATTTCCTCTGGCATATGGGATTTAAGGAGTGAGTTTGAGAAGATATGAAAGGAAATGAGGACCTTGAGAGATCAAGTATGAAATCATCTTGATTCCATTACAATAATTTGTCAGCTGCACTCTGATTAAAATGAAAGCAAATACTCAGGCTCTTTTTTTTTTTTTTATTATAATACTTACTATGACACTTATTAGAAAATCTTATAATGAAGGTCAAAACTTTGTGTGATGACTTACTAATTTATTAGTTATTTACTATAATTTCTTTTTTTCCACAGTTTAGCCCAAGTCCAGTCATACTTGGTTAGCTGGTAGAAACAGAAACTTTTGTTGCAAGTTGGAAGCAATTTAGTGTATAAAGCAACGTTCTTTCTTAAAACTTTATGTGAGAGCCTAAAATCATGAATCTCCAGAGTAAAATAAAGAAGTTGTTCGGAGCATAATGGGAGAAAGGAATATGAGGTATGTATGCTTATTTCTACAGAGTATGTAGAACTTTTAGTTAAGAGTGTGTAACTTTTAGCTATTTAGTGATGCTCACATACCAAGTCTCAAGAATCCCATGAGATAGGAGGACCTGGGTGCCAGTTCACATATGCAAGGAAAAGCAGGGCCAAGCATTGGTCTTGGCTGAGCCAGCAGGATCTGTTTAATTCCTTGTCAGTCATAGGCAATGCTTTGGGGGTTGGCCTCTTCTCCCAGGAAACCAGTGGCAGGACTAGGGGGCATAGCCTCAAGCTGTGCCAGCGGAGGTTCACATAAAACATCAGGAAGAATTTCTTCACTGAAAGGGTTTTTAAGCACAAGAATAGGCCACTCAGAGAGGCGATGGAGTCACCATCCCTGGAAATGTTCAAGTGCAGTTAGGCACTTAGGTTTAGTTGGCCTGGTGGTGTTTGGTCAAAGCTTGAAATGGATCATTTCCAACCTTAATGATTCTACAAATCTATGATTCTAAGTATGTTGTTTCTTGCAAATTGCTTTTCCTGACTCTTCCTAATGTTTCCATTGACTCTGAACGACAAGCCAAAACACCTTCACATTTCCCTTTTTTCCCTCCCCCAATAAACATCCTAGCAGCACGTTAGATCAAATAATTTCAAGTGCTTAATTTACAATGTAGTAAATCATACACGTGCATGAACATATGTTAGAAAGAAAACTGAGGCATCAATATGTTCTGAGAACTGATGAAATTAATCAAGATGCTTTTGGTCTTCCTTCACAAGAAGGTATTAATTATACCTCCATTGTGCTCAGTTATAACAAGCAGAGCAACAGCAAGATATTGTCTTCATGGCCTCCTGCATAGCAGTAATACTTCATGAGTCTACATTGACCTGATTTTCCAAAGTTGACAGAGGTGTGAAAAGACGTGGAAAGAAGAGGAAATTGGCTGTGCACATATGGAAAGTAAGCATGGCTCACCTATTCTTCCTGTGTAGCAATGTTTAAGTTCTCAGCTCTAGCCTATGTCATGAAGGACTCTGGAATCTCCCACCTTGCAAGGCAGCTGAACACAACATGCTATCGATATCTATTGATAAAAATCTGTAACAGGACACCTGTGTAGCTGGAGGTATTCACACTGTTAGCATACTCCTTTGTGAGAAAAGATGGATGTGAAACCCAAGAGACTACATCTTGCCAGACAGTCCATACAGATTCCTTACAAACTTTAAAAACCATTCTAAAGGAAAAATCTGTGTTCTAAAAATAAACACAAGAGGTTTAGGTTTTTGGGTTTTTTGTTGGGTTTTTTTGTTTGTTTGTTGGTTTTTTTAGTTGTTTTTTTGTCCGTTTCCTTCGTATTTATTATTTTTTTAAGGAAATAGGGGAAATTACCTATGTCATGTGCTTTGCTAGCACAGACTGGCTTTTTTCAAATCATATTGATAGAAACCTATTAAGAGTCTAATAGAACCCTGGTGCTTTTATCCAACACAAGGTCTCATTTCAAAAAAGAGCAGCAAAGAGACCAGGTTTCATGTACAGGTCAGTTTCTTAATACAACATTTGATGTTTTAAATCACTTCATTTGCACTTCTATAGCTCGATTTGCTGGCAATCTGTATGCTAAAATGTATTTAACGGTGCATCTCCTACTGTTCTCACTAAGGCATGCATGTGTGTAGGGCAGAGCACACAAGCTGATCTGAATCATTCTGCTCTTTTCCACCAGCACCATGTCAAGTGGACAGAGTAATTGTAACTAATATGTAGCAGGTCATTTTGAAACTTCGGCCAGTAAAGATTTGTTAAGCAATTTTATTCTAGGCAGAATGACCCTTTATTTAACTTATTTTGGGTTTGGGAAGACTGTGAAATGTTATACTCTTGTAATATTCCATAAAATTCTTCACAGTATTAAATGTATAATAATAAAAATGTGCTTGAAAGAATAGGATAAATCAAAGAGATAATGAGCCAAAATAAATTTGCAAAACTGTTTTACATATCAAAAAGTAATAAGACTGTGAGGTTCAGGTAATTTTATTTGCTCTTTTCAAATTTGAGTTTTTTACACAGTGTTTGAAATCCTTCATGGGAGGCCATGCCAAAAATTGCTTTTAAACAGCATTTTTAAATATCATCATATCACATCAAGGCAAAGCAATTAGGGAACATCCATTACCCAAAATTTTATTGTCAGTTTGCAAGATCTTCTAAAGCATGCAGTCCAAGAAGTGACTAAAATACCCAAAGCTTTTGTGTGCATCTACACAGGTGTGTATATTACTTTTTCATATAAAATCCCTGAAATTATTTCCTAAATACTTTCCATTTTAAAATATGTCAAATAAAAAGCATTTACCATCTTCCAGGAAATATGCAGCAGGTCTTCAAAGAGCTTCACTGATCCACACAATTTAAATGACAATAAAACTTGTATTCTTTTTGTGTTTATAATTTGTGTTGATAAGCACTGCCTTTTTTCCTGCGTCAACTACCACTATACAGTTATTCTTTTCTACATCTCACTATTTAACTCAGGCAGGAAAAGCCACTTCATAATTTCCTTAGATCTATCATGCAGTTGTCTAGTGTTGGGGTTTTGGTGAAAAGTCTGGGTTTTTAAATTGAAAACACTCTTTAATGACTACTCTCTTGCAAATATATATTTGACAAGACATTTTTTCACATTTCTTTCCCTTCTTTCCCTTCACTACAGCCTCAGTATACATTGACCAAACACCTTTCTGCTCCTCAGTTCTTTGGAGAAACTTGCAGCTTAAACAGACAGAAATACTGTATAAACCAGCAAGGAAGTGTGCTGTCCCCCCAGCTACAGCAGATATTAAAGAGTGTGATCTCTTCAGCAGGAAACTATTTGAACATGTACAGCAGAACATCTTTTTCTAATAATCGATGCTGCTCCAGGCTCCTTTTAAGTCATTTTTTATGTGACTGTTGCCTTGTGTCAGTTTCCTCTACTAGGTGCCATGATGCCAAATCCATTCAGCATTCACAGGAACTGAACCAAGAACAGAAATTGTTTTCCTGGGCAACCTCTGAAGTTTTCAGAGTCATCTTTGCTTCTTAGTAGAACAGAGGCATTTTAAGCATTTTAGTTAATACAGCATTTGGCAGGGTACTACTTTCCAGAAAACAGCACTGTCAGAAAAAATTGTCCTCCTCAGCATTTGCAGTGACTTTGTAAAAAGTTGCCAGCTCAAGTCTGTGGGCTACTTGATCTGCAGCAGAAATTTTTAATTTCACATCTATAGAACAAAGTTTTCAGCTACATCTCACTTTTCTAAATCAGAATTTAACCATGTACTGAAAGCCAGAGATTGCTTTCTTTGTTCTCCCACCTTCTTCCGGTTTGGAAGAGCTTCTGATTTGACACAAGAAGTACGAGGTGACTGGGAATGGTCTGGACGGATTTGCCAGGCATAAATCATGCAAATCTTACCCGGTCGCCTTATGTGCTAAAATGACTACATCTGTGGACAAAGAGAGCACCAGGAATGTCTTTTATATCCTTCAGCCAGGCTTTTGTCACCGGGGCCCGGGGAGCTGGGCAGGAGCCAGCAGTGAGCCCTGGCATCAAAGATGGCCAGGGTGATCCAGGGCTGTGTCAGCAGCAGCACTGCCAAGAGCTCAGGGCAGGGCTTGTCGCCTCTGCCTGGCACTCACTGTCAGACCACATGTGGATGCCATGGCTAGCATCATGCCCTTCAGCACTGGAAAGACACCAAAAACCTGAAGTGAGCTCATCCCCACCACCCTCAGGGTTTGTGGGTGTCCTGTGAGCACTGTCCCAGAGCCTGAGGCAGCGGGGTTTGTCCCGTCTGGAGCAAAGGCAGCTTCAGGGGGACACCACGACCACCCCAGTGCCCACGGGGAGGGGATGTAAAGGGGCAGATGGGCTTTTCAGAGCTGTGTGTGGCAGAGGAAGGTACAGCAGGCAGGAACTGAAGTGAGAGGGGCTCAGGCAGGGTACTGAAGCCTTTCGCCATGAGGGACAGGCAGGGCAGAGAGCAGGCAGAGACAGACTGCCCAGGTGTGGCAGGCTCCAGTCCTTGAAGGGTTTCAAGGCACATCTGGGCAAAGTCCCAAGCAACCTGGTCTCACCTCACAGCTGGCTCTTGGAGCATGGGTGCATGAGGAACATCCTGACATACCTTTCAGCCTAAAAACGTGATATTTCAATAAAATAAATTTTTCTACAAAAAGTGTTCTGATCGGATTTAGTAATAAACCTTCCAGGTTTCTGCAAAAGAAAGCTTATCCAATATCTGTGCTCTCACAACCTGACACGGACTTTTAAAGGTTCTAAAGGACTGCTAGCAACATCTTGGCTATTCTACCAATGAATTATGATAATTTCTTAATTAAAATATCACCAGGACAGACTCAGAGGATACAGTGACATATGAAATATTCAGTACATTATAATTCGATCACTTAATATTATTTAAGTGTCAAAATCATAAGCATAAGAAGCTAGAATTAACAAGGTTGATTCCATGCTGAGACTAATTTTATGTAATGTGAGTAATTGATTTGATACTTATATGGATAAGAGAGTGGAAAGATTTATGGGAAATATGGGATTAGGAAAAAAAAATGAAATTTTTAGGACCTGCAGGATGGCTGGAAGGCAGCCTATTCACCTCCCAGTTGTTTCGCCACATGCTGTTCAGAAATTGCACTGTTCCTCCTAAAGACCTTTTCCTCTCTTTGCATCAAACACACACCATACCAAAGGCTTTCTTCTTTGCCATCCGTCCATGCAGCACTGTGCAAACCCATTGCTGAAAAAGCTAGTGTTCACATCTCTGTCAAATCCTTACTTTTCCACAGGTTTTTAATCTTGCTTCATTCCTGTTCATTTTGACACTGCAGAAATTAATGGAGCATTTAATCAGTCCCAGCTTTTGGAACTTCAGTGACCACTGAGAAAATGTCTTTATTTACTGAAACATTTCTCTACAAGTTGCTAAAGGGTAGCACAGATGTATGGCACTCTCTCCCTGAAAATATTTGGTCATATAAGTGTATATAGTGGCTTCGGCATGTCCTGTGCAACATGCTTTGCCTTCATGAGAGCACTTCCCATAAACTAGGCTGAGGCACAGCTTTTTCAACAAAAAGAAATAGAGCATTTAATGACAGAATAAGTCTAAGGAAGATTCTCCAAAATGAAGAATGCCTATTTTTAAATTACTAGAGAATCATTTTCTTGCCACTTTAAGTATGCTTTGTCTGAGATGTCAGAAGAAAATAAGAGCAGAGGCTGTTGTGTGGGAAAGTCATGGAAACAATCCAGCAGTTCACATCAAACCTGTATTTTAACAACAAGACTTTCTACACTTGATCTCACAGGGTGGAGGTGCCCTAACTCTCTTTATTTACTTGGAAAATATTGGAGGACTCTGAAACCTTTCCAATCTCTCAAGGCAAAACTACATGATCATGAACTTCACCTAACAAAAGTCTAGCTTACCTGGATCAAAAAAAAAAAACAAAAAAACAACCCCACAAACCCAAACCATTTCATACCCTGTCTTAATTTACAAGGCTCTTCATCTGCCAATTCTGTATCTGTCAGGAGTTCTGTTAACACATTAAAACTCATACTGTGTAGAAGCAATGGAAAATCAAATCTCTTTTTATCAGGTATTAAGAGATAGAAGAAGTTTGTTTCCTAATAGGCAGAATTTATCTCTAAGGAAAATCATTGAGAGATTGAAAAATGATGACTGGATACAGGTTATTTCATTTCTGTTTTAAAAGCCAAATCCTGGATGAGAAAGTCAAAAAGGAAGGTACTCAAGAGGTTTCTCAAGACCAAAGAAATTCTGAGAAGAGATGAGACTGGTGATGTGAACAGAGATGCTGCAGCTGACCTAGGAAAATAATTTTACTTGAAGTTCATCATTGTAGACCTTGGAATCAGGCACAGAATAAAGACCTTTCAGAAGTTTGAACTCCTAAATGGAAAGTAATTAAGAAAAAAGTAAATATATAAATATATATATATATTGCAGCTGCTTGGACAAACTTGTCTACTTTTGAGTAGTTTACATATTGCACAATCTTGCAAAACTATTAAGCAGCAAGATAGCTTCTAGATCATATATTATTTCCCTCCACTGCTTCAATGACAAATAAAGGCATGTAAATCACCTTGCTTACCACATGCCTGAGGCAAAGATTAATCTAAAATATTTCAAAGCTAATAAAGCCTGAGTTAGCAGAGAAAAATGTAGAATTTAACCTCAGTGGGAAAACAAGGTCTAATTCCTTCACACATACAGGACTGTGATCAGCTTTCTACACTTACACAGGATTTGCAGTGTAACAGAGCTCCCCACATACAGAGAACTAAATGCAAACATACACACTTGCTGGCTTAAGACCTGCAACAGTCTTTTTCTCAATTCCTGAATTATGTCTTTTTCTAAGTCTGCTCCTCAGAAGCCAGCAAGAAAATATTGAACAGCTGTTAAAAAAAAAAAAAAAAATCCCACCTTCACCTACTATTTAGACAGCTTATGTATATATGAAAAGATATTTACAGGAAAGTTAATTGAAGCTGTACAATTAGTAAATTGATTTTCCATTCATACATTACACACATAAAGTGATTTTCTGCAGTGAAATTGCAACCAAACTAGTTCTTTCTAGTAGATTTTATCTAAGCATTTAAACATACTTTTAATTATTGTAACATTTTCTTCTTGTCCAAGTTATATTTAAATTGTGTGATTGCTAAAACTGGACTTCTTCAATTTCTCCACTGGAAAAAGCTAAAAAAAATGTTGGTCTAAATGTCTCACCTTTGATTTGCTGGGAAAATTTTAACTTATAATTTCCATTAAAAAAAGAAAAAAAGATTAAAAATCAAAACAAACTTGTGTGATGGTTAATATGCTTTTTTATTACTTTTACAAGCAAACACTACGTCTGTGTATAACCATATCGTAGCAGACAGAAGAAGATATTAAAAAGGTATTATCCAAGTAGTAGAGAAAAAAAGAAGTACAGTGAATAAACATCTAATTTCCTGCAGTTCAAACTTTATTACACATTTCCTCTCTAGCATTCTATTTCACTTTTGAATTTTTCCATACTTATATTTACTATTGTTAGTATCAACTAACAACTCTGTTTATTAAATATCTTCCATTAATTCAACATTCTTGACATATGCAGAAACCATATGAGATATATGGGATGTTGAGTAGATGGAGATTTCATGCATATATTAGGTCAGGTGTAGCTCTTTTCCCAAATAAACAAAAAAAAATCACAACTTTCACGAATACAACACTCATTGCAATGTTTCCTTGCAATACTCTTTTTCTTTCTAGTTCTGAGATAATGTTCACAGCAGTAGCACTATTGTTGTGCAAACAAAAATGAAACAATACTGAAATATAAAAAATTCCCAAGGAAATCCAGTAAGGTTTATTAACTGACCTGCTACTTTGAAAAAGGCTGAGGAATTCTACCTCTACCTCTCCATCACACCATTGTGCATTCCACTGTGTAAAATTTTGGATCTCTTTTTTTTCCCTCTTCATGGAATACATGAAACAGATCTGCAGCACCAGCTCCCAGCTTTTCTGTAGATCCACTGGCTTCAAATGAGTGCTGGATACAGCACTCCAAGTGGGGTGTCACAACAGAAAGAGGGGCAGAATCCCCTCCCTTGCCCTGCTGGTCACACCTCTTTTGAGCAGCCCAGGATACAATGGACTTTCTGGGCTACAAGTGCACATTGCCGGCTCATACTCCCCTTGCACCAAGTCCTCCGGGCTGCTCTCCATTGATTTATTCATGCAGGCTGTATTGATGCTGGGGTTTACCCCAACTCAGGTGCAAGACCTTGCACTCAGTCTGATTGAACTTTATGATATTCACACAGGCCCACACCTCAAGCCTGTCAAGGTCTCCCTGGATGCATCCATTCCCTTCAGTGTGTTGCCTACACCACTCAGCTTGGTGTTATCCACAAACTCGCTAAGGGTGCACTCAATCCCACTGTCTGTGCCATTAATAAAGATACTGAACAGTTCTGGCCACAACACAGACCCCTAAGGGACACTGTTTGTTACTGGTCTCCATATGGACATTGGAGCCGCTGACTATGATTTGTTGGATGTGGCTGTCCAGGCAATACCTTATCCATCAAATAGTTCATTTATCAGTATTTCCCCAGTTCAGTGACAAGGATGTTGTGCTGGACCATGTCAATTTCCTTACACAAGTCAAGGTATGCTTGATTTGAACTTGCAGCTAAGAATATGATTTCTACCACTAAAAAAACACCCAAAAGACAAACAAACAAGCAAACAAACAACCCCCCCCCCAAAAAAAAAACAAACAAAAAACCCAAAAAACATACTCCAACCATTTCCTCAAAACTGAGGAAATAAAATCACTTTGCACATATGTTTTGTCAGTGCTTTCATCCCACTAAATAATGTGGTAATCAGTTAAGGATGACAAATAAAACATGAAGCAAATGTTTATTCTGAATGAAGACTCTCTTTCTCTCTTTAGCCGAGTGCACACTCAGTCAGCTGTAACTCCCAAATGCATCAGGAAGAGTCAAATGATGTTTAATAGATCACACAGTTGAAGAAAAGAAAGTGCTGGTTTTAAGCTAGGCTAAGATGCACATAAAGAAATGTGGACACACTTTTCTAGGACAGTGCAGCAGGCTTAGTCTCCTTTAAAATTAATTAACATCAAATTTTCTAGCCTTTTGAGGCTGCAATCAGGTCCTACACACGCAAGGGACAGTAATAGAGCAATTAGGTTAAAAATGTAACCCAAACGTTTAGCTATCGATCAAACATAAGTTAAATCCAAATATTTAGTGTTTTTTATTTAATTCTAAACATTGATTGAGTAAATGGAGATACAATGTATGGTTCAGCAACAGATAAGAAAGAACATGGACGCTACACTTCACTGACATTTCATGTTTCTGACACATCTGAGTCCATCTGTTGCTATGGATTAGTTTTTCACTAAGTCTTTCAAAAGCTCACATTTCGGTTCTGGTTGTTTTGTTACACACTCCTCCCCTTTTTTCACCTTTGCTTTATTACTTCCACAGTACTTGTGTGATACACCATGCTATCCTGTCTATTGACTTTTTGCATTTCTTATCAGTGGAGAAACAAATTACTGTTTTACACTGCTGGCTCCTTCATGCTTCGAGCCTCAGCAGCACAAAAGTGATGCTCTGTCTCCTTGCAGACTTGCAGCTTGCCAGGTTGGGAATTCCTTTATTGACCCATGAATTTTGAAGTACGTTTGGAGTCTTCCCAGTCGCAATAATTTCAAGTGTGACTCTTAGTAACTTAGTATTTATCTCTGAAGTAAGCTCCATGAAGTGGAAATTCCCCACCTTCTAAGCACTTCAAATATTCGCCTAGCATTTTTACATCTAAAAGAGTAGTTTGGTTTTTATCCTGAGCTTTCAGCATAAAATGTTTTCTATTCCCCAAATAAAATAACAAACATAAACTCATAAAGGATTACATGTCTTACTATTTTACTTTTTTTCTTCCTCCAGCATAATGGTTTATTTGCAAAGACAATATTTGCCTGCATTTATATTCACTCAGAATAAATCAGTACCTTAGTGACTTCTAACTTTAACAAAGTGCAGCCAAAGACAACAGATAACAAGGGGACTTTGTAGAAAAAGTGAAAGTCCACAGGATTTTTTTTTTTTTTAATTAGAGGGACAGCATTCCATTAATCATCTTGAATTTTATGGATATTAGTGTACTGTAACAGGTTTTTCTCAGTACTGAAGCTTTACATTTCATTCACATGAGGATGACAGCAAAACAGTTTTTGTTATTTGTAAAGGGAATAAGGCTATATTTTGTACCTTTTTTTAATTGTCATGAAAAGTACATATCTTAGGTTCTCTAACCCTAGAACAGACAGAACAAACTAAAAAGGAAACCCCACCTCAACACAGGAAAATGTTATCTGTTTTCTCTATGTAACCATCCTGTCACACAATGCAAAAGAGATTAACTGTGTCTAATACCACCATGATGGCTGTTGAGATTCTGGTAAGAAGCTTCAAAGCAGATTCCTGCCTTGTAGTTTTGGTTTTTTTTCCCTATGAGGCCTTTTCACTAGGATAGAGGTTTGAACATTAGAGTTTACCTGTGAAACTGAAAGGTTCTCCTGAATCTTCCTTCTTTTCTACCTCTTCCTTCCAACAGATCAACATGCAAAATTTCCTTCTTTTTCTGCACACACACACACACACATATACATGCATGCATATATATATATACATACACATATATTTCTTACACAACTGATTCCATAATACATATGCCTTCCTAACAAATTTATTAGCATTTTGCCTGTGATTGCTAATTTTTATCTGCTGTTTGATATTCATTGTGCTTTAAATATAGATAATTTTCTGTTGGGATACCTTAGGAGAGGTAGAAAGAGGATCATGAAAAAAGAGCAGCTAAAGGAAAACTGAGTTACTAAAAGGAAGGGAGATTTTTTCTACTTATGCTGGGCTTAATAGAAAAACATCAACTCATAGAAGTCATAATTAAAACTTTTATTATGTTTTTTGAAATAACATTACAAAAGGAGTATCAGAATAAAATGTGCAAAATTACATTAACCATGATCATGAGTTCAATGCTATTTCCTTTTTTTTTTTTTTAAAGGATTCAGCTATATGAGACATACTTGCAGCAATCCTCACAGGATTGGCCAACAAATATAATTCCCGTTGGAATATGCAAGATGCTCTGATTTAAAAAAAAAAAAAAATTCTATTTTTAATTTTTTCCAAGTGAGCTAAAACCCCTGATCCTGAAATTCATACATAAAAATATGAAGTTAACTTGAATGATAATTCATTGGGTTTGACTGTTTCTTCACTGACCTGAGATATTCCTCTGAAAGCTTCATTCTCATAGATATTCTTTCAGTAATTCCTTGCAGAGATAAATTTTGACAAGAAGATGTGAGTATAAACAGGAAGAAAGTGACATAATTGCTCCAGGTTTGGAACTGGCTTTTCTTCTTCTCTGCAAGTTGAATTTTGATGTCCTTTCTTCATCAGTTTAAGTCCATTATGGCAGGCAGGGCATACTCTCCCTTGTGTACATCCTCTAAGCATCTACCTGCTTGTCTCAGAAAACTGGAAGCCACACACACCTCTGCTTGACATAAACTGGGTGGATGCTGGTGAAGGAAATTAACTTGAGAAACAGAAGTTTCTGCTTCAAGGCTTTTTCTGTTTTACTGGGCTTTACAAAGAACAGTTGTTGCCTCATGTTTTTTCTTTCGAACTGCTCAAGCCTTATGTCCAGCGACTCTCTAGAGACAGCACGCAACTGTGGCTTACAGGAGAATGTTTGCTGACAGATACAGAATCGGCAGATGAGGAGTCCTGTAAATTAAAACAAATAACAAATTTTTTAGACAATAAAATCCCACAGCTTCACTTTTTAATCTTTTTTTTTCTCTTCAGTATTTACAAACTTATATAAAAGATGGTGCTTGCTGGATACAGACAGAACTTACTTCTGAAGCCAGGAGAAGTCTTCACCAGTAAGGAGTAGGATCATGCGCTCTGCCTGGCTACTTCAGAGAACACAGAAGGGCAAAGAGCATCTCCAAGGCAGATGCTGAAAATGGATTTAAAGATGAAACTGATGACTAATAACTACCCTTTAAAGAACTTTCAAGAAGCACTAGGGATTTGTGGTAAAGGTTTGTGCTGGTTTCAGCTGGGGTAAAGCTAATCTTCACAGTGGCAAGTATGGGGCTATGGTTTGGTTTTGTGCTGAACAGAGCTGACAACAGAGATATGGTTTGGTATTGCTGAGCAGGGCTTACACAGAGCTAAGCTCTTTTCTGTTTTCACAGCCACACTGGTGAGGATGTTGGGGGTTTGTGGGAGGTTGGGAGGAGTCACAGCCAGGTCAGGTGACTCCAACTGACCAAAGGGATATTCCAAACCATATGACATCATGCTCAGTATATAAAGTGTGGGGAAGAAGGAGGAAGGGAAGAATGCTTGGAGTCATGGTCTTTGTCTTCCCAAGTTACTGTTGCTCATGATGGGGCTCTGCACTCCTGGAGATGGCTGAACAATTGCCTGCCCATGGGAAGCAGTGAATTAACTCCTTGTTTTGCTTTGCTTGTGTGAATGGCTTTTGGTTTCCCTATTAAATATTTTTTTATCTCAACCCATGAGTTTTCTAGCATTTACCCTTCTGATTCTCTCCCTGATCCTGCTGGTGGAGGAGTGAGTAAGCAGCCGTGTGGGGCTTGGCTGCTGGCTGGGGTGAAACCATAACAAAGCTCATCACCATATTCTTCCAGAAGATATAAAACCAAAATTATTGACTTACAGCCTACCACTTGGGATAGACTTTTATCATATACTCTGAATTTACTGATATTTACAATTTGTAATGCATATAGCAGATGGTCACTAAAATGATTTCTTCTTGATGCTTTCTTGCATTAAAGTATAATGTTTGTCTCTTCCTCTGTGTCTTGTAGAGAGAGTGAATGAGAGGCTTTGGCCTAAGAAATGAACAGTAATTCCAGAAGTATTTTTCAGATAGCAAAGTAACATCACCCATTAAAATTAGGTGATACCACCAGTACCAACAGTGAAGTCATACTGCTGGACAAATTTTCCTGAAAATATACTTGTTTCCTTTACCCCAAACTTGCCTAGGCTCAGTTTTCAAGAAATAACAATTATTTTCTTATTCAAAAAGCCCTCAAATCTTTTTGGGGAAAAACTATATATGACTTGTTTTGATGAAACAATCTATTACAAGTTTCCCTCAGCATTTCTTTAGATAGCAAAGTTTCCTAAACATGATAATATATTCCCCAAGTCCTTTTGTACTGGTCAAGTTATTGATGCCAATCAAATCACTAAGGGTCCCTACCCAAGTACTTCAAATCAAGAAAGATTATGGGTGACCCGGTTTGGACTACCTACTGTAGCCTTTAAGGCAATCTCAGGACTTACAAGGCAGCTAAGTTCAAGGCAGCAATGACTCACTGCTTAAGACTCAGCACACACATTCTGGTTTGGTAATGTGAATAAAAGTGGGCATGATATCAAATATAGAACCTAATCAGTGATGCATGGCATCACTTGCATCAGTAAAATGTAGCTGAGGCAAGTCGGAATGTGAACGTGCTCTCTTATGCAAAGTCCTTACACCACTGCTTCATGTTCTGAATAAACTGGTTAAGTTCAATAAAAGCACTACTTCTTTGAACTCTTTAGCATGTGTTGGATTCGTGCTTTCAGCTCAGTAGAAAAATGTTTAAGTAAGAATATTGGAAAAGTAGCAGGGATTTCATGCATGGATCTTGAAAAAAAATCAAAACAGTGTGTTCTGGTGTCTTTCTCCCTCCATCTTACTTTTTAATATGATTTTGATAGCATACATTTATAGAAAAGCCATATTATCTCAGCAGTCTATGAGTGAACTTTGAGCAATGAATTCTAGTAACATGGCTTGAAATCAGCCTCATGAGAAATCAAAGCAAGCACTCACTCTCACGGTCGCACAAGCAATACACTAGCTAAAAATAAGGATGAAAAGAAAGCTAATGTTTACCTAGACTATAAAAAGTAGGTGGTTAAGATGAAATATGCTTTGAAATAATTCTAAAAAGGCTAATAATAACACTTCTATTTTAAGATTCTGACATGCACTGTTTTATTATCCTGTATGAAAATTCAGAGGTACTTTAGCTAAAATACATATGAAAATGCACTTCCAAATTGAGTCACTTATCAGTACTTAGGGACACCACATCACAGGCCCCATAATTTTTGAATTTGTCTACCTGAATCATTCACATGAAAAAGTATCTGGCTTCTTTTAAATATTACTGTACAAAGCAACTGGAAAATGTTCATTTCACCAAGGACTTTCACATCTGTTTCACATTTTGTTAAAACTGCATGACCTGCCTCTAAACAAAATATTTTCCTTCAAGTCAGCCTAAGTGCTAATAGCCAAGATTGCAATTTAGTTGAGCAATACATGCTATGTTGAATTCTGGGCCATTCTAGCTCAAGAAGGCTGTCCAAAGATCAGAGTTCAGGGAAGGGTTAAAAAGATAGTAAGAAGACTGAAGAGGAGAAACAGAGCTCATTTATCCTGCCAAAGAGTTCAGGAGATAGCCACAACAGCCTATTTGAGCAGAAGAGACATAAATGAGAGCAAGCAGGGTGAGAAAGCACAACAGTCAAACCACATGTTATGAAGAACATTTTCATTAGTACAGTAGTGTGCAACTTGAACAGGCATTGCAAAATTTTGATCTTTCCAAGTAATCAGATGGAGAAAAAACACAAGGAAGTGGTGCAGTGTCTGGAAGTGCCCTGCTTGGACAGGGCACTGAAACTAGAGGACTCCAGCATTTGTTTGGTTATATGAGGTAAGCTCATTCTATTTGTTTATTACTAGACCTCCATTACATATGTCTGAAGTTATAAAAGGCATGAAATAAATGTCTGGGTTGTTTTGGGGTTTTTAATATCCAAATTTAGACAACTGCACCAACAACAAAGGCCAAGGAAAGATGTGAAAAACCCTTACAGATCCACAACCTTGAAACAAGTGGAATTTCTTCCTAGCTCCATATAATTTATTAAAGGGTCAACCCTTGAAATATATATTAATGATTCTTTTTTACAGTAGCCAGCCAAAGGAAACTGCAGATGCTTACTGTTGTAGAAGGCTGACAGCAGCATGCATTCAAAAGGAAAAAGAAGCTCTGTGTATTTGAAATATAAATTGATATAAATAAAATTATTTCATTAAGATAAATATAACTTCATCAACCCTGAGAAAGTTTTTTATTGTCTATTATCTAACTATTATTATGTAAAAAAGTAATTGTGTTGTTGCAAGTGTCTCCTTGTTAAATAACTTGGAGCTATTAAGACAAGAAACCTATGTCCCTTACTGGATACATTTCCTTTTACAATAGCCAGATGTTTGAAAAAAGTATTCATAAAATATATATCTTCCCGTTGTTTCTATATTGCAGTAATTTTACTTCTTTGTCTGCTCAGATTAAATAGAGCCTTACCTATATGTTTTGAATTTTAATTTGAATGACAAACTGCTTAATTTCATAGTTGGAAAAGTCAGCTTTTTCCTTTTCAAGAAATAGAAACATGGGCTTTAGCCTGAATTTTTCTGCAGATAAAAAAACAAATTCTGTATTTCAGCAGAACTGGTGAGAAGATTAATTGGAAAAAGGAGTTCTTGAAAGCTTGGCACAACATGCATACCATTTCAGTCATGTATATTTAATATATTTGTGTTTGTGTAGCTTTATATTTGTGCAACACTTCACATGCATTCACTTTTCTTCTAGGAGGGAGGAAACTTATTGATTAATTGTGCTACAGGGCATAAACTTGATTTGAGCAACAAATTATTGATTTGAAACATGTTGGTGAATATGAAACCTTTTGCATCTTTATAATTCAAGAAGTTTTGCAATTTTACTATTGTAGCTTTTTTTAAATTTAGAAATTTATTTTGAATTTGTAAATGGAGCAGTTTGTTTTAATCCTGTCTGTACAACATAGAGTACCAGGGAGCATACAAATGCAGTTGAGACAATTAAAAGGAAGAAGGTATTGTTCTGAGACTCAAAGAAGGAAGAAGGGAATTCCTTGAATAAAATGAGGGGAAAAAAATGAAAATAACAAGCACCTTGAAAAGATACTTGCAGTTGAACCAAAACATTAAGAACAACCTTAATCTTATCAACAAACTGAAGAACCACAGAATTGCAAAATGACTGACATTGAAAGGGAGCTCTGGAGATTGTGTGGTCTAACCCTCCTGCTTAAGCCTAGCCACTCAGAGCAAGTTGCCCAAAATCATGTTCAGCTGCCTTTTGGATATCTCCAAGGATAGAGATTCCACAACTTTTCTAGGCAGTCTGTTGCAACACCTACAGTGATAAAGGTTTTCTGATGTTCAGGGGGAACATCTGGTGTTTCATTTATGTGAGTGCCTCTGGTCCTGCCACTGGGCACCACTGAAAGAGCCTGGGTCTGTCCTCTGCACCCTCCTTTCAAGTATTTATATACATTGATAACACCTCTCTGAGCCTTCTCTTCCCAGGCTGAGTACTGCCAGCTCTCTCACAGCCTTTCCTCATTGGACAGATGCTCCAGACCTTATTCATCTCAGTGACTCTTCAGTGGACTCTCTCTGTCATGTCCTTTTCTGCAAAACCAAAGGCTATAAGTCAAAGGACAACAAAAAGTATTTTTTTTTTTTTTAGTATTTTTTTAAGACGCTTGTGAAGGACTTGGTATCATGTATCTTTCTGCAAGCAGGCCAGGATTTTAGGGGACTGTGTGTGACTCTATATGGAGCTGTGCATTTGGTAGCTTTAGCATCACTATTATTCCCTAAAATTTTAACATAATTTTTCAGTTAAGGTTGCTCTCTGCCCTAAAGTGAGAGCCAATGTACATTTAATACTTTTTTCCCATTAGTTAAAGGGGAGATGATAACTAGTTTTCTATCTCATCAGTTACTTAAAAAATTTATTTCTTTCAGCAACTTCAGTGTAACAATCTATTGACATTTCATGTTTCTTGTATATTGTCAAATATAGAGACCCTAAAAATGGAACATACATTTTATTCCTAAAAATTTCTACAAAAGCAGAAGAAGAAGAAGCACACTTAATAATGTGAGGAATAAAAATGTGAGAAAATATGTGTATTTGAATAATCATCCCAATCTGACACTGCTTGTCTTTCTTTTATTCTGAAAGAAGCTTAACAGGTTGTGTGTCGTCTTTGATTCTCCCGTTGTGCATCTTGCTTGTTTCTTCATATTTTATTTTTAGGTTTTCTCATTTTATATTTTCTTTAGCAGGTTGGAAACTCATGTCTCAACCATGTCTTCCTGCAGACCTCCCCCAATGTACTTCCTTTCAAGTCCCCAGAGACCGCAATACATTTTATCCCACCACAACAAAACAAGAACAAAATGTTACTGGTTTGTGTTTTTACAGCCAATTTCCTATAATCACTTTCCTTTGTATTGTATAACAGAAAGTACAGTACATCATCTTCAAGAACAGAGAGGCTTCGTCTCAACTATTTTTGACAGATTTCTGGTTTTTCTCTCTTTTTGACTTCTTTTCTGCAACTCCCCTGCTATCTTTCTCACACCACAGTGTCTGGTTTGACAATAAACACTGAATTTTTGAACCTTATGGTCAACATCAATCGAGACATTGCTGAGCCTTGATAGGCAGGGGTTTTTACATTTTTTATAGATTAAAAATATATGTAACCAGATGCACAGCATGCAACATATAAAATACTGAAGTTACTGTAGGCTGGCATATATTTTTACTGAATGACATTAAAATTTTTTTTTTCCTTAGCTCTCTTGATAATGGCCACATTTTTACATTTATATTCTTTTTTATATTGAGGAAAAAAAAATATTGCTCTGCCATTTGAGTAACATTGATAAACAAGAATGCATAGTCCTCAAGTGGAAAAAAGTCTCATAACTTAGCAAAGCATATGTGAAAGCTTTTTGAGGGAAGAAGGCCTCCAACATTGCCTACATTCTTGGAGATATCATTTTTTTCTTCCTTTGAGGAAATTATATCTTTTTCCTTTACACTTTCTTTTCAACAGGATTATTAAGTAAATTCTCCCTCCTCTCGTCTTTGTTTCTTGTATGGGTAAGCAACCAATTGTCACCCATCAAAAAACTATCTTTTTCTTTTAGGGCTCAATTGCTTTATTCATGGCAACAACTTAATCAATGTCAACTCATTTTTTTTAAAATTGTAAGGCTACAAGGCTGCTAATGGATACACTGAAAACTCACACTGGAAATTTATCTTAGGAGGCAAACATACAAATCTGTAAGGGTTTTGGGTTTCTTTTTTTTCCTAGAAAGGCAAGTCATACAGCTTCTCTCCTTTACAGTACTCTGATGAACTAAAGAAATGCTGACTTTTAACACAGAATTTAAGAAAGGGCAGGGAATTTTTCTTTATGAGGTTGCTAGGATCACATTTTATTACTTGATGTAAATGTTGAATAATGCTTGAATTCCAGAGAGCACATGCAGCTGGGAAACTAGAAACTGTCTTTATAAGGCTAAAAAGCTTAAATGACAGGCACCAACTTACCATCTCTGGTTTTAATTTTTATCTCAGACTTGATGATTTTTCTTATTACTCCAGTATTTTTACTATTTCCATTTCTTCCAGCCTTCCTCATGCCTACAATGTCAACCAACAGTGGGTAAAACTGGAGTTGTGGAGATTAAAAGTGGATTTTCTTTGTCAAGAAAAGTCGGTAGATGACTTATTAAGCTCACTCAGAAGAAACCTGAACAACATGCAAGTGCCCACTGAAGATGGACTACTGCTTTGACAGACCACAAATGAAAACCACACAGAATTTTATATGCTGTGGCAACTAGTGCTTACCATTGTAAAAGTGAAAGAAAGTAAACAAGTACAGTAATTTAAAACTGCAGATAGGACACGGGGTAAAGAAAGTTTAAAAATAAATAATTTAACAAATGCATTAGATTCCTCTTCCTGACAGCCACATGTTGCTCCAGCCACAGGTACCATGAAGGATGACTATTACTTTTAATTCTACTCAGTTGTGAGTGACTATTTTCCTGTATCACATTTTGCAAGCTCTTTCCTACTAGCACACGAAGGTCATTATATTAAATTTCCACTGGCAATGTGAATTTGAGACATGGGAACAAAGAGATTAATTCTATGAGTTTGGTATACAAACTGTTGAAAAGGTGAGCATCTATAACAAAAGATTATAGTTGGTTTACCAGAAGATGTTAGCAATGGATGGAAAATAGATATGATGGTCATTTGGAGTGATATACATTGTAGTTGAGTTACCTCCAAAGCAGGCCTGTACCAAGTAGGAAATGATCCATTACCCTAAGTGTCTGCTCCTCTGAAACGACCATTTTCAGGAGAGTCTAGCCCACTGCACTCTAATTTTCTAAAGTTAAGCAACACATAGTCCTGTCTTAGCTTGCTTTTCACTGGTCTTCTTAGCTTTCTAGAAATGCATTATGTATGCATCAACGGTAGCATTTTTGTGTCAAGCACTGTTGGGTCTCAGTCTATTCTAGATTTTTTATTTGGAAAAATCATGTCAACTTGCACTTGAAGCTGTTTACATGCAGCTCCAGTAAAGCCATATTTTCCCCTTCTGGAGGCAAATAATACACTTTCAAAAAGTGCTAATTACTGTAAGAGTGTCGTTGAAAATATGACAGTCTATATTTATACTTAAATACCATGTTTACAGTTTGACGTTTTTTAAAATTTATATTCTTAGAACTAAGTGCACCCTCCCTTTACTTCCTCCCCCACACATACTCGCCCAGAACTAATAAGAAATGAATCAGCTTACTGAAATGCAATACAAACTTCTACACACATTAGATCCTATCATTTCAGCTGGTGCCAAGACAAGGCTAAATCTCTTTAGAGCATGTAGTTTTAATATACAACCATCTAGAAGAGGTTTACTGCAAATGCTACAGAAAGTGACTGTTAGATTTACTAGATGCTAAACTTCTCATAGTTTTCACCTTTATGCTTCACTTGTGCATTGCTGTGGTCTAGAAATTTATGAGCAAAGGCTGCTGTGGTTCCAGAATGGGACTGGTGTGATGCTGGTATATGTACACACTCCACTGAGCTGAGTCCTGCTTTTAGAGATTAAATGGAGCGTGTAGGAAAAACAAAGGTTTTATGTTACTGCTCTTGGCACTTGATGTAATAAGATGCAATATGGTAAGACTGCAGCATTGGAATGGTTTCATGAGTCAGAACTGACGTAAAAACAGCGAAGAATGAGAAATATTGCAGTATGACTATTCTTACATTATATATTGTAAATGTCATTCTTACAATCAACTCAAAGCAATGGTGTATAACTAGCAGGTTTTTAGGATTAAAACCAGTACCAGTGCTAACACAAGTTTGTTGCTGGTCTGGGTTGACGTTATCATAACTTAAATCTGCACCGTCATAAACTAACTAAATTCTGACATGGTGCTCTCTCAGACAGAATGTTTTTTGGTAATGTGCTCTATTACACGTAAGGGATATTCAGCCTGTTACAGGTATATAGCCACTAACTGCAAGGAACAGATTGATTGGCTATTAATTTATTTACCCCCAAAACTGTTGAAAAAATGATGCAATGCGAAATTACATTGACTCCATACTAGGTGACCTCCTTGCCCTTGAATATCATGGACAAATCTGCACTAAGTGGTCCTCTGTAAAAAGGTCAGAAAAGTAGTCTCATGGTGTGAAAGACCAGTCCAGTTTGGATACTAACACTGCATAATTTCATACAATGTGCCAATGAATGCTGCTGACTCAGGTCTAATCTATGCATTACAACATGGGCAACAGCCTGAGAGGAGCAGACTATAGGCATAGACATCCACAATTCTACTGCTGGCCCTGCCAGACCCCTGGAAAGCTCTGACAATTGCTTCAACTGCTGCCAAAATGCTGAAGAGTGCTTTTTGGAGGTTATTCTTAACCAACAAGAACATGGTTCTCACCTCCCCATTACCCACAGTAATTTGCAAGACTGTTTCTCCCACTCAACTGCACCTTGTAGCCGATCATCTTTCTCTCTCACAGGAATATCTGTGCTATTCTCCCAGGAATATCACAGACAGAAATAGACTCTTGCATATTATAATAGCATATTTAAAAGCTGTTTATGCAGTGCATATATAAATGGAGCAAAGATTACCATACTCATATCAAAGTGTAATTTTTTCTCCATTTATATATATACACTGTTTTAAACTGTATGGCCAAAGTGTAAAGAAAATGAAAGCTATTATGCATGCTGTTCCTGTCTTGTTCATGCAAAATTCCAAATTATTTTAAAGGGGCTTTGTGAAGTAGCAAGAAAACCCAGTTCTTTACTTCTGCACTCACTGCATGCATGCACAGTTGAATAGTAAAAAGAATTCAGTAACATCAGAATTTGCTATGGACAAAGCAAAATACTACAAAATTTATAAAGCTACCACTGGTGTGATGTTCTTGTTATTCTACAATCTCATGAATGGTGATGTAGGAAATAAAGGATAAAATTCATGTTTTGCTAATATACGTAGATTTTATTTTTCCCATTCGCTTGTAAGATACAAACTTTTTTTTCTCACCATAACAGATGCAAAGATCAAGGTGCATAGAGAATAATTTTCTGGAGAAGGGAATGGAAAGGGAAATAAAATATATTAATGGATCATACCCAGTCACAAGAAATTTTGAAAAACCTAATTTTCTGTTCAAGGAGAGAGATGCAAGAGAAAAAGAATGGAAATAAATGACTGAAATGATGGCAGTAATCAGGAAAGAAACATGCTTAAAAAGAGATTCCTACAGAAAAAAAAAAAAGTGGCACTGGAAGACAGGTGTTTCAAGCCATTTGTGAAGAAAGTTTAAGACTTAGGAGAACTTCAGCCACCAATTCTATACAAAATACTTCCTTTGTCCTCCATAAAAATCAACACCTTACAATAATGGTGGTAAGTTTATTATCACATTATGGATCGAAGTCAGTGAAGTGAGAAAAAGTGTTACAGTTCTCCTACCTTAAACTGACCCAACCAAGTCTACTACTATAACATTCCCACACTATTAAAAGTCAGATTCTGCATACAGTGAACAGTGAATACATGAATTATTCATAGAGGGGTTCTGCTGGTTTTTGGTGGTTTTTTAGTTGTTTTGTTGTTGGTTTTGGCTTTCTTTGTTGTTGTTGTTTGTTTGTAGGGGGTTTTTAGGGTTTATTTTTTCAGTTTATTTTTTTCGCTGGCCTGCTGCTGCTCTTGCCCTAGATTCACAATTTCTAGTCACCGATATACAGACTAGACCAAAGGAGTAACTCTAACAAAAATAGATGGCCTTGTCTTAGGGAGTGGAATTGAGGTAGAAATATTACAGTAATTTTAACCATCCCACAGCCTTTCTTTTTTAGCACTGAACAAATATGAAAACAATAAGCACTTAAAGTGATAGAGATTTCACTGTTACATTAGTTTATGTAAGGTAAGACCATTATTTTTTTCCTGGAAAAGATGTGCCTTTTGGGTTACTGACCATGTACAGAAAGGAGAAGTCTTCGAGGAATAATGCAAAGACATTCATGCAATTAATGTCAACATTTTTTTTTAATTTAAAAAAATGTGCCAAAACCCCCACAACTCTTGCAGATATGGCTGTCATCTAAAAACAGGAGATACTTGACTCCAAAAAGTCTACCAATATTTTCTTTTTCCAGAAGGGTGTGTGAGTGCTAGGGTTATGCATAACCATACCAAACCACAATATAAAATGTTTCTCAGCCAGTGTGGCACCAGAAAGTGTGATGCAGTGTAAAAATTGAGTAATTAATTTTCTCAAAAAAAAAGATTGAATTGATTTCACACTCTGCCTCTAATAGTTTTGTATTTGTACATGGGCTTTTCTGCCATTATCCCCCAAAGCAACTGCATTAAGGAAACCACTCTGAAAATATTTGTAGAACATCTCATGGGGGGAAAAGAAAGTTGAAGTCTACTCCTCATACAAGGGAGGGAAAAAAGTGACATCTCCAAAAATGAGCACAGAAATGTTTTTCATGCATCAACAGGGTGTTCTCAAATTACATAACCGTTTAAACAAAAACTCTTTGTGATGCCACTAGCTTTTCCTGGCTCTTAAATGCTTTGTTAGCTAAAAGCTTGATCCCAGCACGACAAGGTGTGGTTCATGACCAGATAAATGGGATGTTAGACACATTCTCAGCTAATTGCTGTAAAATTACTGATGTTGTAGCAGCATGACACATGATAAAGGAAAGAATAAAAGAAAATCAAAATCTGGCCATATGAGTGGGCAAGTTCATTTCCTCCTTCACTGCAAAATCACTATCACCTACAAAGGACAGAAAGATTTTAAAGAGATGTTCTGGTTGACACAGAAGAAACAAACAAATTTAACACTGGAGTTAATATTACACCAGACTATCTCTTCTAAAGTATTTAAAAAATGAAAAAGATTAAATGAAAAAAAATGCTTATTAGAAATACTTTTTCTTGTCTTTCCAGTGCACTGGACAATTTGGAAAATTAAGTATCCCTTCTCCCCAGATGTTATCTTGTATTATTACACATAATTGCTTTCTCCCCTTGCCATTCTAATGTAAGATGTTTTTGAGCATGAGATTAATCAAACACCAATCTGATACCAAAATCAGAGAAAAATTCAATATTTTATAACTGGTATAACTCAAGTCTTCTAAATTCACCCTATTCCCCAAAAAATCACTTGCCTTCATGGTTTTTGGGAACTTATTTTTTTCCTTTCCATTTGTTTGTTATTTGACTCCTTGGAACCTTTCATTGAGAATCTTGAGCCAGAGACTGGATCTCACACCTCCAGTTTCTGGGGAGGCACTATTCTCACCCATATTAATAAAGGATGAAACAATATCAATATTGACTTCTATTTATAATAGCTTTAAAGCTCTGTAACAATTACACCATGGTATTATCTTTACTACCAAGAGCCAAACAAGCCCTGGTGGTTTGTATTACAGTGACCACGCTCACTGAGCATGCACTGTTAAACAATTATATTATAGGCATGCTGGGAACAGCTTGAGATAAAGCCCTTCAGACTTACCAGCACAGTGTAGCCCATTAAAAACACAGAAATTTCAGTTTCCTTTACTGCCTTATTTTATATATATATAGTATCAGATACTATACTCAAGGTAGTTTTACTTCTATTTTTTATTCCCCTAAAGGAAGAAAGAAGGCAGAGCACGAAAGCCGAAGTAGGTAGAGAGGAGAGCAATGTTCATTGGTTTTGAGACTGACAGAATATAATTTAAAACACATAAAGCAGTATGAAAGCAACATGGAAGGAGGCTTTGAGGTCTGAACTACCAGTGTCCCTTGACACCCTTCTGGTTTCACTGCAGTGCTGGGGATTTGTGACATGTTTTGGCTACGGGTCTGCAAAGTCTTCCAGCCATCCTGTCATGTTTAGCGAGAGCGCTCATGTGTACAAGGTCTTGCAGAAAAGAGATCCAGGCAGGAAAAAGGTGATATAGAAAAAACGTGTCATGAAGTAACACATCCTGGCAGGACCAATCTTGACTTAAGTCATATTTTCACTTTCTTCAGTATATGAGTTAAAACAATATTTATCTCTCTCTTTGCTGCACCTGATGTATTTTCCCCAGCTTTCCACTCAACACCTGAATACAGAAAAAGATGAAGTACTAAGCCTGTATTATGACACTTCTTGTAATAGCTGTTTATAAAAGAATAAACTACATTTCTGTTTTTTCAGCCTCATTTTTATTCACTTCCTAAACATCAAACATGAAAATAAGAATTTATCTGAAAACAGATGGACATAAAGGTGTGTTGGATAGGAGCTGTCAGTCCAGTTCAGCATCTCCTTGGTGAGCCATGTGTTACTGTAATGCTTGTAAACAATAGCAGTAAAACCATAAGACATGCAGTCATAGTTTTCAAATATTTCATTTTGAAAAATTAGTGCTACATATGTCAGTTTTCATTCAGCAAAACTATACCTGCTTAAACATTGTAGCATTCTCTAAATATTGGTTTTTAATTATATTACTGAATCATAGAAAAGATAGAGGTATTTTCATGTGAGGACTTTGTTGTGAGAGAAAGAGCTAACAGCATGTTTATAGCTTTGGGGTTTTTTCTTTCAAGAGAAAGAAAATGTAACCCTAAATTTAAAGCAGCATTATAGCTCCGAGAGTCTGCAATCCAGGAAATCCATAGATGATGTATTTCCTGGACTAGGGACTGAAAGAGAGGGGGAAAAAAAAAGATGAAATCTGAAAACCATGGTCTTTCATTTTGGCTTTCAGATTGTTTAATTCAGTTTCTCCTTTTTTTGTTTGCAAGAATATTTCATGGAACTTCCATGGCAATTATGAAAGACAGAAGATGTCCATAAAAGCTATTTAGTTTGTACTAAAATAAATATATTTGGTTTTCACAAATGAGGCAGTTTTGTTTTTTTTTAAAACCAATCTACTGATGTTGGCCTATTAAGAAGGAAATATAGTTCAGCATTTATCATTTACAAGACATGTTTGTGCATTTCACATCATAACAAATTGCTCACTTGTTTGCAATTTAAATTTGACCTCTTTAGGAAAACTGTATGCTTTTTTGTTCATAACAGAGTTTGAACAATATCACCATGCACAATCTTTTCTCTGCCTAGCAGACTCTGAACAAAGCTGAATTCCCAACTAATTTTCTGAAGTTTATGTGTCTAATGGTTTCACAACATTGTACTCTCTTTGAAGAAAATAAATCTGACTATGTAAATAAAGCATCGCAAGACCAAAATCATTGCAATCAGGAAGAAATATGACTGTGGCACAGCAGGCACAGACAAATTATATTTCATTTAATTTACTGTGACAGATATGACTAAGAAAATGAAAATCCACTATTCTTAATAAAACAAAAAAAAAAAAAGGAAGGGAAGAGACAATTATATTAAAATATTCAAAAGTTTCAGGTTTGCATATAAAATACATTTTGTAATAGAGAAAATAGTCTGACTGAGCATTTCTGAGCAGGTTTGTCAGTAAACTAACCATTTTAGGGCTTACATCAAGAAGTGGCAGTTTATGTTTTCTCATTAACTGCAGCCAGGGGAAAAAAAGCTGTGAAAGACCATGTCCCAAACCTATACTCAGGATATGTGAAAAATTATTGTAAGGATAGAAAAACAAAATGATTCTCAAAGTTGATGCAATATATGCCCTGAAAGCAGCTGTAAAATGAGCTTAAAAATCCATTGTTATGATTAACTAGAGAGATTTCTTTGCATGTACAAACAAAAAAAATTCCCTTTTAATGCCAACATTAAAAGTGCTCCTTTTTCTATTCTGAAACTCAACTTCCACTAAATAACAAGAATTTTCATAAACAAAATAGGGACATAATTTTCCCTTGGTATGTAGGACAGGTGGATAAAATTATATGCTGGTATATATACTTTTTTCAGAGAAATAAATGATACTCATAATAAATATAGCACTGTTCACACACTTCCAAACACACAGATGGAAAAATACACACAGGTCACTAGTGAACAAGTCACCACAAGTACTTGTAAATAAAGATATATATATATACACTTGTAACTGCATACTCCCAGAGAGAATATTTTGACTATTCTTAGCAAGGGATCTCAGCTGGTTTTGGGCATACAGGACATTAAATACCTGCTTGGAGTAGGAAGTATGCATCACACAGATATACGTTACACCAGCCATATCTACCCAAGTTGCATGTTGAAATTAAATACAATTGTGTGGAACAACAAACGTCCTAACAGTAGGTTAATCAAATGCCAAATTAATAGTAAGCCTTTTAGAAAAATCGTCTCTCCACAATTAAAAAAAAAAAAGTTAAAATCATGAAAGATAGAAGTATTTTATATATCTCCTTTAGAAATATCAAATGAAACCCAAATAAAATCTAATTTAAACATGCCTTTATTGTGCAATAATTCATTCTCAAAAGTTAGTCTTGAAGCCTAATTGCACACATACATAACACAGTGATAGAACCACAAAGCTCTCCAAAAGTGAATAATATTAGGGTTTCACAATGATGAAACTGTTTCTGCTTTAATAATTAAATTCTTAAAATTCCTTGAAACACTGTTTCCAAGCAAAAGTGAGGAAAGAACACACTGAAGAGACATGATAAAATGATACTGTTCATTATTAAAAACATAAATGAAATTTGAAGACAATGTGAGGCCATTTCAGTAAGTCAAATGCTTGTTTTTCTCCTCTTCTCTTTCTCTCTTTCTCTTCTCTTTTTTCTTTTTTTCTTTTCTTTTTCTTTTTCTTTTTCTTTTTCTTTTTCTTTTTCTTTTTCTTTTTCTTTTTCTTTTTCTTTTTCTTTTTCTTTTTCTTTTTTGTTTTTTTGGTGGGTTTTTTTGTTGATTATTTTTTGTTGGTTTCATTTGGTTTTTGTTTTTTGAGTGTTTTTTGTTTGTTTTGGGGTTTTTGTTTGTTTTTGGCTTTGATTTGTTTTATTTTATAGGGATTAATGACTCAGAGTCCTTTCTAACTTGTGTAGCATTTTGTTTTATGGATTAAAACCAGCATCTCATTGGCTGGCACAGTCCTAGTGCTTATATAAAAGGGATCAAGGAACTAGTTTTTTTCAGAATATAAGAGAAGCATCAATGCCAAAAAATCCCTACATTCTTTTCCTGACTGTTCTCCAGATGACTTTGCAATACTGAATTATTTACATCTTGACAAAGGCTATGATATAATTCCAGAAATTTTACAAGAGGATCTCTCCAAAATTTTCCACCTCAGTCAACAAGACATATGATATTCCCTGAGCATAACAGCTTTCCTGCCAAAAAATAAAATATGTTTCTGCTTACTGCCAACCCACCTGACTTTACCTAAGTAAATTCCTTGCCAAGTCCATCAGCCTTTCCACCCTAAACCCTAAACCCATTCATTCTTGCTCAATTTAGTATTAATTCACTTACCTGCCAATTCATGAAACATCGTTTGATGGGCCTGAAATGCACTAAAGTGGTATGACTTGGGAGTGGGTCAGGGGGCATTAATTATATGAATGTTGATCTTCTCATTTAAGTATGCACTATAAATTCAGAGAATAAGATCTCATTTGGTCTGAATGAATTTCTCCTGACTGCCAGTGATTTGTGCAGAAGAAACGCGTTGGTGTACAAGTGCCAATACACTGGAAGTAGGAAAGGTCCCCCACAGAATGCAGGGAAACACAGCCAGCAGCTACTGAACAACCGCACTGAACAACAGTGACCACGAAATTCAAAGACCAGGTCTCCTCAGAAAGCACACTCTAAAAATTTCAAACTAAAAAATCACCTTTATGTTTGTCTAGTATATTCTAAAACCCTACAATGAAAGGAGCTTTGGTTTGATTATTAGTGAAGACAAAGTAACCAAGTTTTTCCCTACAGCTTCTTGACATATACTAAGATTAAAATTTCTAAACAGGAAGGACAGATTCAAAACCCCCTTTACTTCTTTCTTCATGGCTCTTTAGCTTAAAACCATGGGAATACTCAGAAGACTGATACTACTGTGTAGGAAGCGAGAGCAGCTAAACACAAATGGTGGGAAAATAAACTTAAGAGAGTAAGATCTTAGTACAGCTAGCTATTTTTATTTAAATACCTGGTTACTGAATCAACTCAACTATTTAGTCTGTCTTGCAGCCTTACCTCCAAACTGTAAGGAAGGTAATGCTCTGTGCTAGGGGGGCAGGGAGAGAGCAAAATGATAGCACAAGCGAAAAAAAACCCAAACAAACAATCAAACAGACAAAAAAACCCCAAAAAACAAACAAACAAACAAACAAAAAAAAGTGTAGAAAAGAGGGAGAATTTTATAAGGGCCAAACCTAGATCCATCCCACCCCACCTACAAGTGAGCATGTAGTTAACAAGCTTTATTTAAGTAGCAAGCTCACTTTGCAGCCAGCCAAAGGTGGCAGATGCCTTCAAAGCAGGCAGTGTAATTGCAACACACATGTGATGCTGTGAAGCCCCATCCTGAAGAAAGTCACCTCTCCTCAGTGACTGCACCTAGAAATTCAGGGCACCTGTGCTGCCTGAAGTGGATGACATATGTAACTTTTCCTCACAAGTAACTCTTTAGATTGGACAGTTCCTCCCATTCAAACAGTTTGACAAAGAGCAAAAGCAAAAGCAATAAACACATCTGAGATTTTATTTCAGGAGGTTTCAAAACTGTCTGAATTTATTAATGACTTCACATCATAGGTCTCCATTTGCCTAGCATGCAAAATACATAACAAGAGTTTAAAATTTACCCTTAGTGGAGTGAAGCCATCTGCCCTATCTTCAAGTCATTGAAGCAACTGTTAAGACAGCTTTGTCAAATTCAGGCATCATTTTGTTTCTAGAAGGTAACATTGAAGTACAATTAGCTCCTTATGATACAAATTTGTTGGAGACAATGTTTTATATAATTTTTCAACTATAGTAATCCAGACAGACAGGTACTTAGATTATAAATTGAAATTTATCTGGGTATATATGCACATTCCCAGTCCATACACATTTTGTATGACTCATTATTCATAATGCTCCTGATACATATGATACAGGTAATTATAAATTCATTTTCCTTTCATGTCTTCTATGGATGTGAACACTTTGGCTGATGTTCTGAACACTGAATTAATCTCTTTCTCAGAGTAATGACAGATGAAAAGAAATGACCTATTTTTACAATATGATTATTACTTTTTTGCCAGAATTAATTTTTACTGCTTTCTAAGCTCCCCTGGTATCATGTGTTTTCCTCATTTCTCAATGTTCCAGTATTTAGTTTCCTGCGTAAAATGACTATAAGTGGATTAGAAAGCAAGCATTAAAGATGCAGTACATACTGCATAATAAGATGATGAAATGTTAGCAAAAACAGGACCCATGTTCCTAGGTGCATTTTTACACTTTGTAATGGCATTTTTTCTTTTACAGAGGTACCTGAGCAAAACACTCAAAGAAAAACTGTGGAAGTCCTTGTGAAATTGTGTTGCTTGGAAAAAAATGCACCTTTCATGAGACTTTTCTTCATTAAGTCTGAAGAAAAATAAGACACAAACAGGTAATTTTCAAGGAAAGGCGATTTCCAGCTTTCCTTGACATACATTTTGTTGTAATCCAGAAATCATCATAATGAATCTTTGATCCTATCTTCTGATCTTGGCCAAAATCAAGTATGGGCCATTCACATATTCACATTTTAAAAATACAACATAAGTATGGAATAATCTATCATTAATATAGAGTAATAACATAATTAATCTACATTACATTCTATTGGATAACTAAGCAAAAGAGAATTCAGGCAGAAACATGATAATGCTTTTAAAATATATAACAAAATAATTTATAATATGTACTTTTTTCCAAATCTATTTAAAAACTGTTATTGTGCATCTTCATACACTTTTTTCTATACAATTTGCTATCTATTTTTAAGGCAATACCATGGATTTTGTTAAATTTGAGGAGATACAGTATGATCTTAAAGGCTATAATTTACAATATATTGCTGACCTGAAAAACATGTTAAGTTTTATAAAAGTTAAAAGTCATGCCCCATAGAGCCAGGAAAGAGGAATGTGTAAAATGATCTGTTGTACATGTTTATTATGGCTGTGTATAATTTTTTCTACACTACAGACTCTGTTATATGTGATGTTCATTAAATGGCTATCCAGTACTTTCTTTTCTTGAAGTTGCTTAATATAGGGACTTATTTATTGCATGTTTTTCATACCTAATTTGAAGGCATAATTAGTCTTTCCTAGCAGGATTTTAGAGTGATTATCTGTACAGCACAGTGTTTGAAAAGACTAGCTCCTTTTCCCTTGCATCTATTCAATGAGGTTAGATTTTAGTGAACTTCCATCTAGACAAAAGAGATGTGTAGAAGTAAAAGATTTCTTTTAACACTGGGTAACAGTCAAGGTACCTAACACCTGATTTTTCAAAATATTTAACCTTTAGAGACATGTTCAATGTCGCTTTGTCTGAGAAAAGTATTACTGAAATCACAGGGCAGATTATGCACTCATATTTTAGATTATTAGGCCAGTCTTCTGGGAGATATCAGCTAGCTGGAGTCCAAAAATTGCCACTGAGCATATGCAAACCAGAACTTTTGCCATTTGGTCAAACCTGGATGGAATTTTACAAAGGCAGCAAAATATTCCTCTCTAACACAGACGCTTCTCTACATCCGATAGTGTTTTTAGGATCAGCATATTTATGATCCTAGCCTTTTTTTAAAAAACAAATTAAATATACTGAACCAATATAAATTCAGTCAATATGAAAAAATTACTAGTCTGCAATATTTAAGATTGATCAGTCAACAACTGCCATTTGGCTCTGAAAGTCACCTGCTGTCAATCCTGCTGGTAATTTTCTATTTTTCTAAGGTAATTCTATATAACACAAAAATAGTAACACTGTTTAGAAGCAAACTTGATTTGCCCACCACATTCGCACTCATCTCCTTGTCTATTTTTCAGAAGTGAAACTGCCTGTTTTAGGTACTCAGAGTACCTGCTGATTCGATTGTTTTTGTAAGGGTAGAGCACAGTAAGTCTGATTAAGTTATTTAATGTTTCCCTATATGTTGCATTCACTGTGGCTGCCGTCTTATACCATTGAACACCAAATTATAGCAGAATCAGTCTGCAGTAATTAATTATTAATTAAACAGACTGGGTCAAGGAGAAAAAAGAAAGCAAAAAGTGATGCCAAAAGTGCTGATACTCTTGAAGTTTTATTAAATGCTGCAATGATCATGTAGCAATCCAGTTTATGAATAGAGAGTCATATAAGTTTATGAATCTTCGTTTCCAAATAAAATGAAGAATATGAAAATAAGTCTAAACAGATAAATAGATAGATTGTAATCTTTTAAAACTGAACTGAGAAACTACAAAATGTCCCCCAAAACTATTCAGGACAATCAACTCCTAATTTCTGGAACTTCTTAATCAGTTCAAGCATAATTAAAATTACAGCTAGAAATCATCACATGCTTTTGTATAATGAGTGAAATGAAGCAATAGAATTACTTGTGGGAAGCTCTTGGTAGGTAGTGTCAGGATTTTGATTCTTTTTGGCTGCACATAGTGTCAAACTGCTTTGAGTGGTATCTTTTATGCTGTCTTTTCAAGGAACACATCTTTCTGGAAGAATACCATTAAATAAATACACACAATAAATCACAGAATGGTTTAGGTTGGAAGGAACCTTGAAGATCATCTAGTTCTAATCCCCTGACATGGGAGGGTACACCTTATATTAGACCAGGTTGTTCAGAGTTCCCTCCAAGCTGGCCTTAAATATTTCCAGTATTGGTGACTCCAGAAGTTCACTGGGCAGCCTCTTCCAGCCTGGGTCTCACCACCCTCACAGTCAAGAATTTCTTCCTAATATCTAATCCAAACCTACTTTCACATCCAACAGTCCACTCATCAAATTAATTTCTCTCCAATTCCGAAAGAAGGATGTTGTGCAAGACCGGTGTACACCTGTTCCTGTTAAATTGTATTCTCCTGCTGTGAACCAATGACATATATGTGGATTAGGAATGAAGTAGTTTGAGAACCAAATTATCTGCCAACAAATAGAAACACAACTCTATGAGATTACATGCACACCCATATTGACCACACCTAACTAGGGCTCATTTTAAAACAGCAAAACAAAGAAAAAGTATGTGATTTGTTGAAATTAGTTAGTCATCAACACATAGCATAGTCAGCAACATGAGAACTTATGTGGTCAAAATCCACAGCAGTAATAATGTGAGGAAAATTACTTCAAGTGAAGTTCTACCAAGGGATACAGCAAGTAGTGGAAGCAGGTAATAGGTAAAGGCTCTGCTTCCTCCACTTTACTTAAGCTTCCAAATCACAGGCACTGCAGGAGCCTTCAGTCCAATAAAGAACTGAATATGAGGATCCCTATTCCTATTCTTTTAGTTAACAGTAGGTGACCAAACTTTGGTGCATTTAGCTAATTACATCCAGTCAGACCAGTCACATGAGAAACTTTCAAGGGCCTGCACAGAGCCAATAACACCATGTAAAGATGAAAAATACTTTTGACTTTGCTCTGCATAGATACTTCACTAGCACATCACTTGACAACTCAGAACAACCGCATCAGTTTTACTTCAGTCAAGAATTGCATTCATACAGAGGCAAAGACGTGTCACCTTCCCATGATGTCTCATGGCAAACTGCACACACTTCAAACAATGTATATCAACAAATAGATGGCTTCGTTTCACAGTATACATTACGGGAAAAATCTTCACTGGCAGCCTATTTGTCAGTGTGTCGGATGCAGCACAGTAACACCAGACCATCTGGAGATTCCAGTGAAAAAAACACTTAGGGTGAAATTCCTCTTTCGTCTACTGCTCACTGAAAGGAGACAGAATAATGGGCCTTCTCTGCAGCTTGTCATAACATCAGAAACCAGGAATTGACTGTGATGCTTTTATTTGTATTGGTTTGAAAAAAAAAGATTGGATATGCTGTAGTGATAAAAGCAGAGGATTGAAATTAAATTGAGTCATGACAAAACACTGCTTAGATTTACTCCTCCATTTTCACAAGTGGAGGAAACTGTATTCCATCTACATGAATTTTCAGTCTTCAAATGTCACAGCACAAGACTCAGCACACTACTCAGATTCAAACAGTAATTTTCATCATATTTCTTCATGAAGCCATGCACACTATTGAATTATTTTGACTCATGTGCATCTAAGGGCTCACGGACACTAACGGCTTATAAACTCCCAATGCTTTAAAGGAAAAACTTATTAATATATTTATTGGTGTAATTGCCAAGTGGAGTTTTAACATCAAAGTTGTCTTAAAATGAAACATAACTTTTACAGTTAGTGTGAATTCTCTTATATACTAATTTAGACCATTTTGTCCAATAGACACAAAGACAAAGAAAAGAATCTTCACAGCTTTTACCATGATTTCCACTTGCTGTAAAATAACATTTAGTGCTACTGTTGGAGGAAATATTATTTGGATTATAGATTATTCCTAGGTAAATACTGCAAATGAAATGCCAAAAATAATTTAAAATATTCATATATAGTTTGATTACATTTAGCAACATCTTCAGGAGGGAAAAGTCTGGATTGGTCAATATATTTGTGAAGTAATTAAACAACAATCCCACAGTAACCATGCTATATTTATTTCAGTAACTAAACACGGATCCATTAATTTTTGCTCATGTTTGCTGTAACATACATTATAGTTGAGGAATACCAATTCCTGTGCTTTAGTCTGATTTGCTGCTGATTAACAGCAGAAGGAGCCAAACTTTGAGCTTTGCAAGAACAGATGGTGCTTCTATCCTCTTCTTACTGGTCAGAAATTCAGAGAAAATAAGGATGAAGACGGATGTAGATGGAGAAGAGAAGCAACCAAAAGAGAAAAAAGAAAAGTTTGGCAGATCCCTTAAGCAGCTATAGAAACAAATTATACCCATTTTCCACTGTGGGTGTACAAGTTTGAGGATTCACAGATGGCTTGGAATTCAGTTCCTCATCAGAGCTGAATCTATTTCTAAGACAGTCTGAAAAACGGGTACGGAGTGATTGCAAAACATTTCTTTTCCCACTTTTACTATTTGATAGTTTCCCTTCTTTACTTCCTTTTTCTCCAAATTAACATACCATGAAGTAAGAGTGGAAGTTTATTGAGCTACCAGGGAAAAATGGACAGTGACAGTATTTGCTCAGATCAGACAACTAAAAGTTTCTTTCACTGTGCGTTTCCTAAAGCCTAAGGGGACCTGAGGAACTCTCATATCCTCCTACCTACTCCTTATAAATAAAACCATGACTCACTTTTAAAAATTTGGTATCAAGTGAGTCATTTTTTTTGCACGAGCAGCTTGAGACACCTTAAGATGGTGGTCTCCATTCCTCTACCAAGAGGGCAGAAACACTTCAAAATTCTTGGAAATCCAACCAAATGTAAAGTAAGGTGCTCTGCTTCCATAAAGATAAAGAAAACCTTCTCAACTGTGCTGAATAAATATTCTGTCAGTAATTAGGTGCTAGAATAAGTAATTAGGTGCCAGAACATAGTGCCAGATACAGATTTGCTGCTCTTAAGAAGGTATTGTCCACATCTATTCCAAACCACAAAAAATCCAGTTTGGATCCAGGTATTTCCACATACAGACTGTACCTCTTTATTCAAAGTCCACCAACCTCTCAGACATCTTTTATATCTGATGATGCTCTAATTGCCATGCAATTGCACCAGGGTCTGTCTGCTAGGACTTGCACTAGGTCTGTTCTTTGAGTTTTAAAAAATCAAGCAGCTCACCCTCCTAGAACATGTTTTTATTGATTAATTCTATGAAAGAAGTAAGAAACTTATTTTGATCTCTGCCAGACTCACCAATAGACCTCTCCTGCAATGACTTACTGTATGATTTTCATTCTCTGGGGTGACCCCCTTGAAATTTCATCAATACAATTCACCTTGTCAAACTATCAGTGAAAATCAGCTACAAAAGCCTTGCTGAGCCCCTGTTTGCTTCTGTCACAGAGTTCACGGGGGCTCTCAAGAATGGGAAGGCCAAAGGTGCGCATGTGCCCTGCTTTGCAACAGAAAAATCCAACCACATCCTACCAGATGCAGGCATTTAGTCTTTCTGTAAAGAAAGTAGTTTAAGTCGGCTTCTTACCACAGAATAAAGGCAATTACATTTAGACTTACTGTCTTTAGAAAACTGATGGGGATTTCATAACAAGAGAAAGGCAAGACTGCTATGAAGAGTGTCTTTAAATATTTAAAATGCTTCTAAAGCTAAGATAGTTGCAAGGAAGATTTCTCTGTCCTCTGCTAAGTTTACAGTAGAACTCTCCTCGGGTACATACTAAAATACCTCCTGTTTTACAGGCTGGTGCAGTCATGGTAGTGGTGTGTAAATGTTTTGATGTGCCAGACACCAAAAAAAGGACTGTTAATTAAAGTCTTAATAATTTCTCTAGGTTAAACTACCAATAAATAAATAATGCCTAATAGTTTCATAAATAAACATCTAAACCCATGAAAAACACAAAATGGCATGAAATTAAAGTTTAGAGTGCAGAAATAGTCGACAGATTCTGTTTACACATGTTGCTCTTTGAATTACACGGAAATGTTATTTCCACAAACCTTTATTTCACTAAAATCACCCTGGGCATTAAATAGGACAGAAACACTTATTCTCCTTCACTGTTCTTAATGAACTGCTGAGAAACAAATTTAGCAGAGGGGAGAGTTAAACTGAGGTTTCCATTTTCTGAAATGAAACCATTATGTTAATCGTTATTCCCTCCCTATATACATGCTACCACATATTTCAAAACTCTTAATAATTTCATGCAACAATGAAGCAGTAATTCACTTACTGCACCTCTCAGCAAAATGCTGGGTTTGAATCTTCATTCCTCTCCACTTGCAACTGTCTCATAAAGGCCATTTTTCCAAACTGACCTAGAGAACTGCAGGGGTTTTTTTGTGATGGCAAAATATTTTTGCTGTTTGTGTCTGGTTTAAAGACAGCCTTCCCCAAAAATCACTAAAGAAAATGCAGAACATAATTCTAAAATCTCAAAACAGCAAATTCTACTTTCCACTATTAATTGCAAATATCTCTCTGGGACTATCACACCTGTGAATACCTAGAAGGTAGTAAAACACCTCAGTCATAAATAATAGCAGTGAGCATATAATACCCTACACAAAACATGGCACATGTCTTAAATACTAATTCAATCCACATTACATAAAAGTTCTATGAAAACTGAATTACCTTCCATCTCGCAGTTGAAGATAACATCCTGTCATGTCTAATCACTCGGAAAAAAAACATAGATGCCACATGCCAGTTCATATTTAGTTAATTATGCTTAACTCTATAATAAGAATTTTCAAGTAGTAAATTTCTTTTGTAAAACAAATTTCTTACATTTTAAGAAAAATCCTCGAACTTCATGAATCTTCAGAAAGTTTGAGAATGTTCACTAGTAGGCCAGGAGATGGCCCATATATTTTAATGTATTTACTGATGGGGGTTTTTTCCCAATCCTCTGAAATTACATCTCAAAAGGGAAAATACATCAGTAGAGAAGCTGTTTAAAAACCCGAACATTTGAAAATCCCCATAAGATGCATGAAATGAAAGAGCTATAAAAGTAATGGCTCAAGTTATTGCTGCTGCTGCTTCTTATTTGCTAGCATTTATTGCAATACAAAATGCTAAAGCAACAAACTGCAATTTTCCTCCTTATGCTAAAGATATTGTTGCAAGTAGAAAGACCATGGGTGGGACTTAGTCCAGGTTTAAACACTTACAAAAGATATCTGTAAGAGTATGGAGGGTAACCTATTGCAGTTAATGAAACGTAGCAAACAATTCAATACCTAACCACCACATAAGACACATTGGCTGAATTACTTTCTAGACTTCATTGACCTCATGGGGAACTTAAACTCTTTACACCCATCATATTCTAGCACTGCATCTCACACTTGATGCATTTGACTGAAAACTAAAACAAAGCAAATTGATATTAAACCACAGTCAATGCTAGAAATATAACCATTATGGTCCACCTACCTATCTATGTATCTATCTACCTGTGTATCTAAGTATATATCAATCTATCTATCTACCTTTCCAATGATGATGATGGAAATTATACCTTGTTATGGAATGACTACAAAACCTTTTAATTATACAATCAATATATTACAAAGTAATTTAAAACATTAAACATATATTAGAAATAGGATAACAAATACTTTGAGGTTTAATCTGATTTGGAAAGGGAAATTGTCACTCATACTGAAAAATCTGATACTCAGGAAATGCTTTTTACCTATCACCAAAATTTTACCTTTTACTGGAAAATTTAGGTTTAATCTAGCAGCTTTGCAGACATCCAGCTGCTCAGAGCACATATTGCTATGAAATCCTTCCCAAATGACTCCTCTCCATATTCCATTCATCTTCATAAAATTCATTGCAAGTCCTAGCAGCTCAGCAGGAGTCAAATAGATGTCAGGACAACTGCTGGACACCCCCACACTGGCACGTCTGCTGTGGCCAGAGCTGAAGATCCTTCACAGGCGGAGTTGCTCAGGGTTACCAAAAAACACCTTTGAGAGCAAACCAAACTAATGCAACTGATACAGAGAGGCAAACACACTTTGCTGGAGAGGGTCGATGTTGAGTGAATGTACACGAAAACATCCCAGAATATTAATTCAGGGCAGTTAATGTGTGATGGCTTTTCAGTCAAGAATTTTTGCAAGCACAGATTTGGTATCAGATATAATCATATCTAAATAAGTAAGGAGGTTGTCCTAAAAGCAGTACTTTTATTGGTGCAAATAATTAATAGGTCAAGTTGCTATAACACTGTCATGTTCAACACTATTAGACTGGAGTTACTTCTTCATTACAGTGCATTCGATTCGGTATTAATTCCTACATTGTCAGTTACAAAGTGTTATGCTAAGTCTACTTCTGCCAACAAAGAAAAGTAACATTAAGAAAAATAAAATTATGTTTTTTCTGCACAGACCAAGGGATGCTCAAACAAGTTAAACATATTTTTATTATTTATTTATGGGCACACAAAAAAGCTTCCTGTTTAACAAATATTTCAGACATTCTAAAATTATAATACTACATGAGTAAATAGGTTTCTTTCTCTCCTAAGCTAGCGATACTTACTTTTCAGCCTCCAAAATACTTTTTATAAAACCTTTAAAATTAATCTCAATTAATTACTTCAGATGTTTCTTTTATATGTGTTAAAGAAAATTGTCTTGACCATACCAAATTTTGTTCAATGTAGGGCAGGTCTATGAGGAAAATGGGTGTGGGGGGTAAATGTAGTCTCAATTTAGGTTGGCTCTAAAATACATATGAAAAATTTCAGCTGCTCCCCAAACTATTTCCATTCTCTTTGGTTTTTTTCGTGGGTTTAGCAGGTGCATATATTTCTTATGTGAGATTTTGTTTTCCGGTTTCTGCAGGTCATGAGGCTTGCTTTTTGTTGTGTTCTCTCCAACAATTCAGTTTCTTTCACTAAGGTCAAATATCAGAGATGAATTTCATGTTGGAGTTTCCTATTTCATTTTTCACCAATTAGAAAGAGAACTTTGCATCTAGCTCAGGCTATCTGCCTAATTTTTTAAGATCTGAAACAAAATTAATTTGTGGCGTGATTCCATCCTTGGATATAACACAAGCTGGAGGGCAGAGGAGAGGAGCAAGGGAGCAATGCTCTGAACGTCTCACACCACACAAGTGCAACCTACAGCAGTGTCTCCATCCTGAACACTTTTCACTGTAGTGCTGAGCCCACCCCTTTATTTCACCACTTAGTATGACAGGATTGCATTTTGCCTGCATGCAGTGGCACTAAGGCAAGTTTAAAAGGAAAGTGACTGGCTGAGCCTGGATCACACTGACGAGCTCTTATCAGTTTGACTTTGTCCCCTCTTTTGTAATATCTCCTTTAGGAGACAACTGTCATCTGCTTATGCATAAATCCAAGGCTCAAGGTTTCTTTGTCTCTGACCTTCTCCAGCTGAAAACTGGGGTGTATCTATACGTGTCTGTGGCAGCCTTCCAGTCCTTCAGCAAAACTGCTTGTGTGGTTCATGCTATTTAAGTCACCTGTACATTTTCAGGCTTGCTCAGCTGCACTGTCCTTTATGGCAGCTACTTTTTATGTGTTGCCTCAGGTTCCATATTAGTAAATTACTACCCTTTTATTTTCCTTAACACAATATAAAAAGGCATATTATCATGACAAATCTGAGCCTAAACGTATTTCAAAGAATTAGTTCTCAGAAGAAAAAAACCCAAAACAACGAACTAACCACAAAACACACACAGAGCTGCATTTACATTAAAAATGCAGCAAGAGGGAAATTATCATAAGGCATGGCTTCTGAAGAAGTGGAAATAAAACAGAATAATGTACATTAATCAATGACACTAATAAGGCAGGCAAAATCCCAATTACACCACTGTATCTGTGGGTACAGTTTCTGCTTATGACTTATAACATTGATCAGGTAGTAAAACAGATGTGTTATGTTAATCTCTAAGAGTCAAGGTCAGAGTTATTTAGCTGAATTCTAGGAGAAACATTTTGTCAATACCATGACAATCATTATTTATTCCTACTGTACATTGCATATAAAATTCTTACCAAAACATTTTACAATTGAACAATATTTTACATGGGTGAGAGGCACAATAATTGTTTGTAACATAATAATTATGACTAAATTAGATAATTAACTATGATTACAGACTTCTTTTATTTTTGACAATATGACCCAGAAGGCTTCAGACAATACCAGGTCCTTATTGTGCCAGACAACAAAAGGATGCAATGAAGACAAACAGTGAGCATGACTGGACTTGACAGAAAAGCACCATAAATCTTAAATCTGCAAATCAAATATCATCAGGATTACCAGAGACAGTGCTGGAGACTGTAATACTGTGTTGTACACCATGAAATTATTAAACTTCAGTAAATTTAATAAGCACTTATGACTGCACTATCCTTCTGGGGTGTTTTTTTTTAATCTACTGGTCATTAATAATATATTAATAAATAGATTAAGAACTCTCAGATTAACAACTTAAAATCAAAATTCTTTGTGTTAAACAAAAAGGAAACATTTCCAGAACAAGTATCTAAATCTAAATCTAAATTTTAAAAACGCTTTTGTAAATGCAATTTATTTGCCTAGGAACAATCAGCTTGGCAATCACATCTGGTTTTCTATCACACTCGTTAACATTAATATGACAGGATCAGGTATGTCTTTGATTTTCAGAACCTCCCCATCAAAATTTTAATTAAAAAAGGTCAATTCTATAGGTGGCTGAAAAACAAGAAAGTAAGGGAGCAGCAAAAGTTAAGGTTTTGAAATATTTCTATCAACTTTATTTTGTAGTAGCAACCACACTCTATTTAGCTTACTGCTGGGCTGACTGAACCAAAACCAAAATAAATTCCTTAATTTCATACAATGAAAGATAATTTTGCAAATTATCTTAAGTATTTTGATATCTATTAAAATTTTACACAGTGTGATTTTGGCCAAGGGTCAAATAACTTAGCATGGCAAACAAGGCTATTTCACTGTAAAGAAGACATTTTCACAGATTTCTCTTGGACAAAACTCAGTTTGCAAATTTCTTGAGGATAAATCGTGAGGCCTTCATCACTCTTTTTGGTCCTCCGAGCTCTCTTCATTGCTACCTGAAACTAGGGAGTCACTTATTTGCTTTAATTTGTCACAGCTGCACAGACTTCCTTAAAATGATATAATGTATTTTTGTAATCAGATGAAAACAGAGAAGACAAAGTGCAGATTTAAAATCCAGAAGCTGCATGAGTTGACAAATGGTAACACCTGATTCTCAGGGATATTAACCATCCTCATCTCTTCACTGACACCACTATACATGATAAGATGAATGAAATAACCTAGGGACATGATTTAGTGGTGGACCTGGAAGTGTTAAGTTGCTGGTTGTATTTGCTGATTTTTTCCAACCTTAATGATTCTATAATTATTCTATGATTCTATGCTGGCTGAAGACCTCCTAATAACAGAAGGGAGAAGAGAGTATTAGGCAACCAAAAGCAGCATAATAAACCTTCAGTGCAAATTCTGTCAATGTTCAGATTCTGCTAATGCTTATTCATCTTTGAAATCAATGACCTGTTGATGGCTGAAATACTTTTTAGAAATTAAGCAAGTTGCACAGGTTTCTGCCACACAAATTTATTGGGAGATGAAGAGAAGGAAGGCTGAATCTAACTCTGGAAGAGTCATCTTCATCTGCTTCAAGGTGAAGAAAATGACAGCACATCACCTGGCTTTGCTGCATGCATAAAGTGGTCTTCTTTCTGCAAAAGCAGCAATGTTTGCTAAATTTTTAAGTTAGCACACTATAAATATGAAAGTTTGCATGAAATTTAGAACTTGGGAGTAACAAATGCATGAAAACATCATATGAGTTAGTTCAAGTTGTAGAACAAGCAAGAGGAGGTATCTGAGGCACAATTTGTGTGTTTTGCCTTGAAAGGTACTGTCTCAGTTCCACTAACACACACCATTTAAGTAGCTTCCCATGTCTGTACAAGTGGCAGCACAGGGACTGCCACTAAATTCTCAAACTGATATGTATCCTTAATTAAAGTCACTAAAAAGCTACCAGGTTTTCCATGCACAAAACCACACCTTCAGGTCCACATCCTCAGACAAAATATCTGATGACATGGAATATTTTGAAGAATGAATTAAGCCCTTCTGTTGCAAAGAACAATGTTACAAAGAAAAGAAAGGGATGAGGAAAGTATTTAAAGATTTGTGTTGTGATATTTAATCAGCACTTGCCATGATAGGCACTAATGGACATCTGTGGAACTAAAAAATTCCTTCAAAATAATAAGAGTGAAATGCAAAAAGCCAGGCAATTTCAGTTTTTAGCATAACAATAAATACTCTCCAGAAGTAAACATATCAACAAAAGGAAATAGTAAGAGAAAAGCAAGTCACTGCATCTGTACCCTCATTTTTCAAATATTAAGAAATTTCTTGTATTGTAAAGAACAGCAGACAGTACTTCCAGGAATTTGATCTATGGATATAGTGAGCTCTCAAGTAAAATTACTGACAAAAACAGGACTCAGAAAGTACAAATACGTAGTTACAATAATATTTTGCTTAAAAAAAAAAATCATTGGTTTCGTGCATAAAAATTATATTGGTTTTGGTTTAGGATCAGAAGATTTCCAGACCACTTAATATTTAACGATAAATTATTAAGTTCTTATGAAGTTTAACTGTTATCCAAGTCAGGCTTCTGAAATGCAGAAAAAGAGGTTCCCAGCCTAAAACCAGCCTAAAAACTCAGAATACACTACACAAGCATTAAAATAGTGTTTCTTCTGCATGTATTATGTTCAGCAATTAAAAAAAAAACAAAACAACATAGGCACAATAAGTGGCTTATAGATTTTGATTTTAACACTTAGGGAAAAAAACTACCTTTAATCACCATGTTTATCTTGTCTATGAATTTAACAACCGGGGTGTTTTTCTGGGTACAAGTTAACAATTCTGAGAGCTGGCACTTGTTCTATAGTCCTGCTTAAGGAAAAGGCTGGAGGTAGCAGGGAGAAATGAAAAAGAGAATAGAAACAAAGGTCACAGACATCAGAATATTTAATAATTTATAAGGAAAATATGCATTTGTCTTTTGTCCCAAAGCGTCTTAGGGATCTGAGGCTGGATTGCCATTTATGCTGCCAAAATAAGGCCACCTCCTTCAGTGGGCATGTAGGACACCTTTACACTCAGTGCTTAGGCAAAAAAAAAAAAAAAATCACGTCTTTTTGCCAATATAATTCTACAGTAAACAATCTTCCCTGGGTAACAACATTGATATGCAGCAATGCAGGATGGCAAAAGAAGATAGGCTACACTGAGAACAGCTCAAAAGCATGAGAAATTCAGCAGAAAGCTGAGGTAGGAAGAGTGCATTTACATCATGCTTCCAGAAGTTCAGCTATCTATATACCCCTCTGGATTATTCCTAGCTAAAACTGCCAACTAGATTCCCCCCCACCATTCTTTTTACATCTTCAGCAAATACTCACCTTTCACTGTTTGACACTGAGATCTACTATTCTGTACTTTCTTGAGCTCTTTACAACTTTTGCTGATATTCATACTTCAAGTGAAATACAAAGGGTAAGAAAAGTCAGGCAATTATATTTTGAAAGTGCAATGTTCTGAACAGCAACCCCATGTAAGGCTGGGAGCTTCCAAACTACATACTCTGTCTTGCTCTTTGAAGAACCTAAAAGAAAAGTGCTCAGCATTGGAAGAGACCTTTCCATTTTGAGCTTTATGAATTTTAACATTCCTGTGGGGATTCCTTAGTTGGACACAACTAAAAAGAACTGAGCAGAAACTGTCAGTTCCTTGATAATAAGCAAATATTACCCATAATCTACAAATAAAAAAACTGACTAAGACTAGAATACTAATAAGAACATTTAAACTAAAATACCTAGAGCTTTTCTCTCTTAACATCCATTTCTTGATGCTAGACACGTGGTTTGATTACCAGGCATGTCAAATTCCAACTAATCTCACTGATTTCATACCAACCAAAAGGGTCAAACAGCTGTGCATGGGCCTGACATCACCATCAACTGAAATGGCCCTCAGGAGATATCAGTTGTTAATTTTGTGTGCTCATGAACCTGACAATTAGATGAACTGGTACAACACTAAAAATCATCTCTCCAATTGGCTTGGTCCAGTGCTCAGAGGTAGGAAAACAAACTCTTTGGAAAGAGTGATCCTTTTTTTGAATAATGAAATGTATATATTTTTGGAATTACCACCTCCATCTTCTCTTCATAAGCCTCTAAATCTTACCTCATTTGTTTTATAGAACCTTGCCAGCTGCTTTCTTTCTTACCAAAACCTTATTTTTTCTTGTTTACCAAAACCTTATTTTTTCTTGCTTCAGCAACTCCTACACAGCACTTATCGAAGACATCCCAAAATCATTACTTCTCCTTTAATTTTATTACAACTGTGTCTCTTGTCTGTCTACAACCCTGTTTCAGTTTCTGATATCTTTCCATATCAAGTACCAGATGTTCATCATGGACTCAAAACCAGCAGGGAACCTAGCAAGGGCATAGTGGGGCTGACAGATAAGCAAGGTGTAAAAAGCACCCTCACTGATAATAAGGTCAAAAGGAAAAAAATAAATTCCCTTTTTGCATCAGTGTTGACTGCAAAACAGCTTAGAAAGCTTCTAATTTTAACCTTAAGGGGAAGGCTTAGAAGAACTTGCTCAGTTGGAGTATCTTTCTCTATTCAAATATCTATCAAAGACATTTTGGAAGGACTCAGAAAAAGAACAGTAAAAAATCCACCACAAACTGGATACAACACTCAGTTTCTCCAGGAATTAAATTAGCACTGAGCTATCATTCAATCCAGCTTCAGTATCAGAGGACAATAGCTAGTAATAATAATAATGCCTTAAAAAATAGTAATAATACTAATTTCTGAAAATTCTCCATTCGACCTGATTTCTAGCCAGCACATTGATAGTATAACACAAAATATAGTTATTAGACACATAGTAACTTTGGTGAAGATTCAATATCAGTTGTTTTAATCAGAATTTGTAAAATTGTTATGGGCATTTTGATAAACTCAGTGAGCATGGAGTGAAATGGATGAAACAGGGAAACAAATGTTTTTGGAAATGCCTTTCAACTAAAGTAAAAAGAAGATTCAGAGACCAAGAAAATACGATAGGTATTCACAATTTAAAAATTGTTTACAGCAATCAATCATAAAGCTGACACCAAGGAGTTAATGAAGGAAAACATGTGAAGTAACACACTTCACAGAAAAACAATTCTAACCATATTTGCCTGGTGCATTAAATTATCTGTTGCTGTACAAGAAAAAGATGCTGCTGTTGATGGTCATCTGAACACATAGTGGTTCTCATTAGTGATCAGAAAGACAAAGAGAATGGTAAGAATTGTTAAGAGGGAAATGCAAAAATGCAATCGGAAGTCATAGTAATCTATTATAAAGTTTAAAAAATATATATATATGGAAAAGAGGAATAAGGAAGGTTTTTTTGGTGGTTTTTATTTTCATGCAAGACCTACTGGACACTCAAAAATTTACAAAACATAAGACTAAAGAGCAAACATTAAGGAGTACTTTCCCTTTTGATAAGGAATCCAATTATGAAACTCATTGCAACAAGATGTAAGAGGAGTCAATGTGTAAACAGTATCAAAAAGTGTTCATTCATCAAAAAAATATTTATTTCCAGAATTTCAGAACTTCAGGAAGATTTACATCATAGTTGCTGCTACATTGTCATCTTTTCTTATGCTCTAATCATTTTTTAAGCTCTTTCAGTGCTTACATCTGCTCTTCTGCAGTATTATGCCATAAACTCCTAGCTGTACAGCGAGATTTGTCTCTTTCTCCCACACATGATTTGATGCTGCAAAGCTACTGTTTGGTTACTGATCCTCTGTGTATCACACAGCCCACTATAATTCTCATCCTTCAGCTCCTGTCCTTACAAACCCCTTCCTTCTGTCAGCCTGCTAACATTAATTTATACTTATAGTTTCTGCTCCAATTTAATTTCCTCAAATTATGTTCCCTTGTCTTTTAGTCCTTTGTTATTCTACCTGTCCTTCCAGTGACCCCTGTCACTCTTGGCTACCTGATGTATTATCTCTATTTAAATTACTGTCTTTCTGGGTTTCCTTTTCGCTTACTAGCCTGGAAATCTAGCTGCCCACTGATTCTGCTGCCCATATGATGCATGCTGTTGGAAATGCTAATAACTATTGTGAATGGTATCAAGTAGGTCACATTTCCAGTCCCCAGACAAATTACAGAACTACATAGGAGCTACATCTGTGATCTCCATTTTACTACCCAATGCTGTAGCCTATACTTTAGATAAAATATTAAATACAGACTCACAAAAGCTTTCCTAAAGAAATATGAAAGTGATCTTCTTCTGTTTGATTTGAGAGCATAAGAAATGGTACCACAATTCCTGTTTGCAGGGCATTGTTTCAAATTATTCAATGATCTACGGCAGAAGTAGCTGTTGGTCTGTGACGTATATTAAATGTTAGGAAGCAGAGCAATAGCAGGTTTATCAGTGCTCACTCACTCATAAAAACTGCTTAAATCTACCTGTAAGAGGCACATCACCCAGCAAAGAGGCAAAAATAATCAGCCAGAAGTCATGCAGAGCAGAGGGAGTGAAGACCAGCATGCGAAAAGGGACAGAAGAGAAAGAAATACAACCTGCAAAACTGACTGCTGAAAGCTCTCAAAATAGAAATCATAACTTGATTTTCTGATTTCCGGAGTCATGTATATACAGTGAAAGGAAAAATAAAATATAAAGTTCTGAAACAGCTGAGTGTCATAGTATACCAGAACCCCTACAGAAACGAAAAAGATCAGCTTTGCCTGGCCATATATGTTTTTAGACCTCACAATATAATGTTCCTTAATTTATTTGCACACTTAATAAAATTGGTCTTTTGAAATCTTTAATAAACACTTTGGACCATTTTTAAAATTATTGAGTGCACTTTTTGAAATTGGATGAATGATTCTACAAACAATTACACAGTTACCAGAAACAGCCATCAAAAGATTAGTACCTCTAGTTTGGTGATGAAAGCAAAGTGGTGGATTCTTTTGATATGCACAGCTACATGCACCAAAACATTTCTCTGTGATATTAAACAATATTAATAGCAAAAATATTATATGATATTAAATAGCAAAAAATATATGGAACAGTAGGTAACAAAATAAGATAAAAGCTGTATATGCCATGAAAAACCTAGTCTTAGCTATTTCTACCATTGCTATAGTGTAGGAATGTAAAATCACAGCAAGCAGGTTCAGGTGTTCCTGAGCCAACAAATTACAACTGTTCTACTAAATAAAAAGGGCAAAGTCTCTAACACTGGAAATAAGTGGCAAGCAGAGTTTGTGTCCCAATAGTTAAACTTTTCACACCCCAAAGAGGGTGGTCTTGTCTATGCACATGTTAGGAACAGGTTCTGATCAGAGTATCTTTGAAGTGAACATGGACGTTATCTGGAAATGAGTTGGTACAGCCAAGAGCTCTCTTAGGGATTGTGTTGAGAAATTCCAAGGAGAATTGTTAAGGATGAATGTGTGACTGCTCATGCCAGAGTCCTGGCTCTGCTGAGTTTATTGATGCTGTTGTTAAACAGAAGAAATACCTCCTCTTAATTTCTGTGCTTAACATTTTACAAATTTTAATTCTGGATGCATTAAGGAGAGCAAGCTACTTGGTTAATATCTCTTGTATGCAAGTGCAGATGCTCTTTTCCAAAACAAGAGGAGTAAAAATTTTGCTCATGGCATTCCTTTCCCTACATCTTCAGCAGAGTACTTGGATTGCAGCACTACACCCAAGTGACACGTAACTACCAGGACACACATGCCACCAGCTGATGCAGTGGCATCTCAAGCTTCTTTAAATACTTCTTATTTCTGATTTTCCCTCCTCTCACCGCTAAACCAGTGTCTATGCAATCTGTGAGAAGAAATTTAACACTTTGTTTCCCACAGCTGGCAATGCCTGGGTAAGCATCTAGACTTGAGGCAACACTCAGGTAACGCCTCTGAAAATTGCTGTGCTTTCTAAGCTTTTTAAATTAGTTGGATGCACTTAGTGTTCATTCAAATTCTGGGAATTAGTCAATAATTTAATTATGTCTGCCAACAGAATTTCTAGAAGTATTATTATATGAAGACCAAAAGCTATTGTCAGCTGAAATTATACTGAAATAATACTGGACTTAGCACTAAGAGTCTGAAGTACTGTTCAGTAAAACAGGTATTATTTTTACTAAAAACTGCCTTTACCATTAGTTTAAATAATGATGTTTGGTATTAACACTTTACACAACTTGTTTCTTCATGGTAACTCCAAGGAAGAACTGGATTACAGCAGGCATGTAGTTTCGTACTATATTTACTTGCAGGCTCTAATGGAAACTGGGAGAGTTCTTCGTCTTTTATTAATTTCTGTTTCATTGCAAACACTTCTTGTTCAATCTTAATCCTAGCTGAAAGAACTAAGTCTGAATTGTCAATTAAGCTTCAACTGTTTTAGCCAAATTTAGCCTCGTTTTCATTAGTAATTGCATAGCCTGAATTAAGAGGTATTCTTCTAACAAACTTCTAACTATCTTTTAATGAGATAAAACTCAAGTGATAGCATTTGTCTACATAAGTAGTCCTTGAATCTGTTTCACACTGCTTTTGCACTTTAATAGCACTTGGTAAAACATTTCCTTTTTATTTGTTCTTCACTCACTCTGTAAACAGTCATTGGCCAAAAAAAGAAATGTGGAAACCAGCAGCCAAGTCTCTGTAACCCCAGCAAAGTGCTCTAGCCAATTGTACACAGAAACAGGTTTCCTTTTCCTCTATCTTGGAGAATCCTGAATTATCTTCTGGGGAAAAAAAGAAACAGCTCAACATGCCAAGTCCTGCCTCTTCTCTCCAGGACTGCTGGGTGATTAAGAGACTCTTGAAGATGTGTCTGAGTATCCTAATCAGAGAACTTGTGTCTCCGAACCATCCGTGAGTAGCTTAATCACAAAAATCTTGAAAAGAAAGGGAAGATACCAAAAGTATTTCTACTTCTTGAAAGACTGATCTCTGACTGGATTCAGGAGGAAAGGAGAAGAATCCTAGGATGCAGCTGTCAAGCCAAAGGGCATGATGCTGTTTGAGCACCTTGGCATGTCTCTGGTTGCTGCTACAGGGAGGGACAGCTCTCCTACAAATCCTGGACAATACCTGCAAGATACATGCAGGTGCCTCACGCACTCTGAAGAAATTAAAACAGCACTAGACATGAAGCGTTAATGTTTAGGCCATGGAATTATTTTCACAGGGGTGAGTATGGGAATTTGTTCCCCTGTTAGTTAAGCCTAGGTAGCCAAGTCTTTTTAAAATGTTTCCTGTTGAACAAAAAATAATAATCAACTGCACTAACTTCAATAAACAGAATTTTGACCTTATTATCATGCACCCCTAAAAGTGTTTCCTCTAGTCTTATCCTCACATAAAGTTTTTTTGTATTAAACAAACTTTTGCCTATAGGCAAGGAAGACTTTTAATTAAATAAACCTTAAATGTTCCCAGATGCTAATTTGCAAATACTATATGCTGTCTTTATATATTAATAATAAATTAATAATACATTTGACCTTCAAAATTGGTTATTTAAAATCTAACTTCCTGTTGCTGTCATGACCTATGGTCACTACACACAGCACAGAAGATGTAGCAACTTTCCAGCACTGACTTCAGACAAAAAAAACCTTTCAGCACACACAAAAAAAAAAAAAAAAAAAAAAAAAAAAAAAAAAAAAAATTGAAAATTCTGGGTGAAGAAAATTTGTCTGGAAGCAGAGGCAGAGGGACAGCATCCAAAAATCTTAGGCATCTTTGTGACTCTACTGGTATATTTTGTTTCACTGGAGAGGTCATGTAGCTCTCTTTAAAAGCGAGAACTGTGCCTGCTTGGGAACATTGGCAGAATGGGGCAGGGACCAAGAAACTGGATCAAGAAAATTGTGGGGCTCAGAATATGATAGTTTGTCATAATTGTTTCTAGTAGTATTTATATTGATCTAAAGTCAGTTCAAAACTGAGACTAGAGGGTTAGAATATTCATAGTGATGCCATTTCTCACTGTTGAGACTGAGTATATGAGAAATGTGAGTATAGAAATATTTGGACATATTTCACAGACACGGCTTAAGGGACACTGATGTCTAAAATTTGCAAAAGCTCAGCCCAAAACTGTTTGAAGACAATTTCATATCTCATACAAATAAGAAACAGATTTACATCTGCTGCACATTAAACCTATCTCCAATGTGTAACCTGCCCTGACTTGCCCAGCAGTTGCAGATTGAAAAAAAATCATCAAACTTTGTCTTGAGATTCTGCACATCTCACTGTACAGCTAGTTCCCCCACCTTTCCTTCCAGAGCATCCAGCTATATCCATAAATGTCCCACAGAGACTGAGCATAACTACACTTGTCACAGTCCACAGGGCTATCAATGTCCCTGACACCATTCCTTCTTTTACAGATTGCTATTTACCTCCTATCGTTCTTGACTTCTCCTCCCTCCTCTACTAGATTCACTCAGGTTCACTGGAAACTTCATTACAAAAATAATCTATACAGCTGTATCTTTAATAGTGCAATTCTGAACCAGAATAGTACATGACAGAATTCCCAAAGTCATTTAGCATGAGCACCACCAAGGTGTATTAAACTAAATAAAAAATGAAAAAAACAACATCAGGTTTTCCTTTTTCAACCATAGAATAAGAGAGCCAAGCTCAAGTAACTCTAAGGAAAACAAGTAATTTTGGCTATGTTCTCAATTCTGTATTATTTAATAAGTCCAGTGATATGATGGTAATTGGAATACTGATGTTTTGAGGAAAACTTGAATTTACCAGAACACACAAGCACATAGGAGAGGTCCATTTAGTCATGAAAAATCATTCCTCAAATTTACTAGAACTACCTATATTAGTGTTCACATTAGTATTTACTTGATAGCATGCCTTTGAATGCCTGCAATGCCTCATATTTTATATTTTGTATGTAACACAATTAGGACAATACACATGGCTGCTGAATGGGTACTAGATGGGGACCAGGTCCTGGGTTATGCTTTGTACCAGGTTTATACACTAACAGTTGTTTTTACTCCAGCAGTGTTTTCAGAATACACTGAGATCAGGGTTCATTAGTCAGTCTCAGAAACCTAGAAAAATTGTACATCTCTGTGTTGATATTTGTGTCTGGTTATGTGCAAAGCCTGTGGGACGTCCTCCTGACTCGAGACTGAAGGTGCAGTCAAGAGTGGAAGGACTATGGGACCTGCAAGACATGGATTCACTGGTGAAACATGGGCTGACCCTATACCAGTGTAGATAATCCTCTAAAACTAACTGGCTTGAATTTGTTGCTGCAGTTCTCTATGGAGTGTGTGTTGGAAGGGCATTTTGCAGTGAACATGCACCAGTACACTGAGGGCGAAACAGGAAACAGAGGAGGGAGATAAGAGAGATTTGGGCTCTTAGCAGAGGTGGGGGCTGGGTGAACTGGGCTTTCCCCTTCCTGGCAAGTGTTCAAGCTGCTCTGGGCAGCTGGCTGGTGTAGGAGTTCAGCTCAGTGATGTCAGACATTGTATCAGCACAGATAGCCAAAAACCTGCCTGGTCCTATTCCTGGGACAGATTCATTCACAAGTAACTCAGTTGATTAAGTTAAACTGCAGATGCTATAAAAAGCCAAAAATTCTGTATGATTTATCACCTCTGGGAGTTCTTCTGATGAAGGAACACAAATCCCTCTTGTTTTCTTCTGTTATTCATTAGAAAGAATGCATATAAACAACAGTGTGTCGTTTTCTCAATTTTTTAATTCCTTTAGAATGGGCATGGCTTTTTCTAATGTCTCAGTTGGGAGTAGAACTTTTGCTTTCTTATTTTTCCTGTTTGTGCTGATTTTGGCTGTCCTAGAGTTAATTTTCCTCATAGTATCTGGTACGGGGCTGTGTTTTGGATTTGTGCTAGAAACAGAGTTGATAACACAGGCATGTTTTCCTTATTGCTGAGCAGTGCTGGCACAGAGTCAGAGATTTTTCTGCCTCTCACCTGACCAGTGAACAGGCTGGGTTGCACAAGGAGTTGGGAGGGGACGCAGCCAGGACAGCCGACCTCAAATGACCACAAGGATAGCCCGTATCACACGGAGTCATGGTCAGCATTCAAAGCTGGGGGAAGAAGGAATATGGGGGAAAGTTTGGAGTAATGATATTTGTCTTCCCAAGTCCCTGTTTCATGTGATGGAGCCTGGCATTCCTGGGGATGGCCTAACACCTGCCCGCCCACAGGAACGGGTGAATTAATTTCTTGTTTTGCTTTGCTTGTGTCCACAGCTCTTGCTTTACCTATTAAAATGTCTTTATCTCAATACATTAATTTTCTCACTTTTATCCTCTCAATTCTCTCCCCCATTCCACCAAGGGAGAGGGAGTGAATGGCTGTGTGGGACTTAGTTGCTTACTGAGGTTAAACCATGAAACCATGACACCATAAACAATAATAATAATAAGCCAAATTATTTCACTATTTTCATCTTTAGATTCTCAAGAGGTGGACTCTGTCACTTTACACCACAGGTGGTTTACTATCATCATTGTGAGGCATTAATTTAACTAATTATCCACAAGTTGGCCATAAAGTACCTCTTTAGGTGGACTCTCGAAATATGATAGAAGCCCCAAGGAACCAGCACTGGCAAAATTCTGAGTAATGCACCACTGAAAATGCTGACTTCTCTAGACCCACAAAGGAAGGAGGACAAACGAGACAGAAATTCATATCTATTTGTTCTTAAAAAGACAAAAGGAGTGCAGCTGACTTTCATTACCCACATAAAAAACAACGATATCTTCCTTCCCTCTGAAACCAGTGCAACTCCTCACATTTCAAATTCAATATAAACCAGACAGCCCTATTGTGCTGCCTTAGTAGCCAGCAATGAACTTCCAGTAGCTGTCACCCCATTGCACTAGACAGACAGATATATGGGGGCACAAGAGAAAGGCACAGACACCACAAAGTCCCGGATGATGTAATTTTCTAATATCTTGCTTAATTTTTTTAGTGTCTGTAATTACTCAGTAAATGTCAAGTCTGGAAATTACCAATCAGACAGCAAGAGATCTGAGACAGAAGAGTTTCCAAAACATTAAATTTCTACAGCATGGTAGAGATGTCTTACTAGAGACATAATTCTAAAACTTTTTTTCTTTCCTTCTCAGACACAAAAAAAATTGTATTTTCAGAGAACACCTCACCATATTGGTCATGTATTTTGGGATGCTGCATAGATATTTTCATATGCAATGGAAGAAAATACATTCTGTAGTAGAAAAGAGGATGTCTGCTCAGTGTCTGATTAATCAAGGGCTATAAAACAATGCAATAGAAGTATTACCTGGTTTCTAACTCTGGGATTAAAAATTTAAGCCATTGAGAGCATACTTTTTAAAAATATCTATTTAATAATCATAGTTATTAATCATATTTGGAACAATTACTGCTAATTTTAATTTTATTTTACCAAGAACTATATGATAGAAGATACAATGAGAAGGAATTCTTAACTTGAAGGTAAAAATGGTAAAAAAAAAATTCAAATAAAGGTTTCTTTTTTTAATTTTCATTTTCAGTCACACTAATGTTTTGTTCTGGCTGTCCTTCAGTGTTTTTCTTCTTGCTTTGTCCTTCTTTCATCCTCTTTGAAACAATACCTAAAATGTTCAATTTGATGCTCTTCATTTATAAATGTAAAATAAAAGTTTGCATATATGCATTTAGAAAGAAAATCTGTTTATCACTGCAAAGACTTTCTAGTAAAGTTCAGTGAATAAATAAACAAGGAGCACTATCTAAATACCATGTTTCCCAGAAATTATGCAGGAGCTTTAAAGCTGCAAGGTGCATCTATATTGTGATTTTATAATTGGCCTTCGCTCTCAACGTTGTCAAGCTTCTCAGACGAAAAACAACAGCTACCAAGCCAGTAAAAGCCCACAACTTATTATTCCATCTGAAAATTTTTCTTCCTAGGAATTTATATAGAAATAGTAACAAAGAATAATTTTTTAGTCTAATTCCAGGGAAATGTTCTGTGTGTTGGACCAAAGAGGCTAAAAGATGTTCTGTTTCACCACTCTCTTCCAATATATCCTGCAGCTGCCCCTGACTATGAGGTGGGGTTTAGAGACTGAATTCCATAATAAGAGGGTTCCACAATTGTTTTCATACTACTTAAAATTTAAAATAGTGAACAATCACCAATGCACATTATCTAGAAAACCTTCAAAATTATTGCTAATTTATAAGTAGATGTAAAAGGCTTTAAAAATGTTATTAAAGTTTAGAGAAAAGGTCATAACTTGCATAAAGCTATTAGTAAGTAAAAACACAAGAAACATCAATAAAAACTACAACCAAGAATAATGCAGCAGAGAAAAATAACCAGCTCAACATGTAAAAAAAGCAAAACAGGCATTTTGATGTTGTATTTTAAATCACAGGCAAAGTTATTGCCATTTGGACTTCACATGCCTAATAATAGTGAAATTAGATAATTATCTAGCTGAGAGATAGGCAAGTTTTCAAATGTCCAGATGGTTCCACCACCCACCTCATTTAGCAATGCTTCCTTTATTCACACTGCTCTAACATGCTGCCCATTTCCTCAATTTGTACCCATTAACTGACAAGAAAAGGGCTGATCTCAGAAATCAACAGGCTCTGACAGGAAACCAGTTCCCAGGGGCCCTCTTAGAAGTAGGATTTTAACTGATGTTGCCCAGGAGACAGCTGTAGCAACTAAGTCTGTATCTAAAGTGATATTAGCGAAGCAGGCGAAAAGATTTACAGCACAAAGATCTCTTAATATTCTTGGTAAGCTGCATGGAATGATCTTCAGTTCACAGGAAGTCGAGCTTGGGCTCAGGATAAGAACACTAACATAACTTATTTCCCATTTACTGCTGAATAAAACTTCCATGTGTTGCTAAGTGATCCAGCTACAAAATGTGGTTTATACAGCTTGGCAGATGTAAGGGGAAAGGTCAGATTTATGGTGGAAAGCATCTTCACGGCTGTGCAAACATCTGAGAGCCCCCCTCAGTTCTGGAAGTTCTGAGCAGGAGCGGCCACTTCACCACAGCTGCAGATGTGTTGCAGGCAAGGGCTTGGTTTGCTATGGGCTACATTGTAAAATATTCAGCCTTCTGAGAGCAGTGGCATGCCTGGCCTTAAAGGGAGGACAAGCAGGAATACACAAAGGTCATCTGACAGATGTCATCTTCCAAAATATCAAGATATGCTAATGTTTAATTAATTTTATGTTTATGAACATTACATAATAATGGATGCACCAAATCTGGTCTGTATTTTCTTTAGTATTTCTCTAACTACACTGCTGATTCTAAAAGATATTTTAAAGCATTGTTGCTTACTGCTTTTAAAATTTGAATGTTCATGATGCCAGAATGGCAAAGAGATCACTTCATTTAATTTGTCATATGTGGACAAAAAAGAATAAATAAAATGTTTGGTGTTTTGTTTTGTAATGCTGAAAGCTGACAGCAAATAATGAAAGCTTAATTTCAAGGTCTTTAACGGTAACTGCCTAGGAGAGAAATGTAATTCACCTGACACTGAACAAAGCTGAGGTGCTGTGATGACTGTATCTGTTACACAGGCTGAGAAACATATTAGTTAATTATCTGTAGGCATAACGATTCCCTGGCAAAATCTAAATTAAAATGAAGTTGCTACTGAGAGTACATATTAGTAGTTTAAGGTAAATTACAAACCAGGCATTTTATAATTATCCTTAAATCTTCCATCTTGCTCTAAGACATGGAGTGAAGGTTAAAAGAAGGCCATGCATATTGCAAGGCAGAAATCCAGTGGGGGGATCAAAACCATCCTTCTTCAGCACTGTTGAAGATGCCACAGATTACCAATGATATAGATTTTGAATTGAAATCTAGTCCTTACACAGCATCAGATAGCAAAAAATTCATTTTGCTTATAAGTGTATGTGTCAGACTATCAAACTTTTCTAATACAACATAAATAGGGGACGCTCTGGAACTGCCAGTCTATCAGTGGGTGTTAGGTGGAAAATGATCAAATCTTTAATAACTACAAAACTAAAATCTTAATCTAAAATCTTTAATAACAAATAATCTAAAATCTCTTTAAAAATTTGCATTAGGCACCCTTTAGAGAAGAAAGATAGATCTCTAAAGAAGAAAAAAGGGGAAGACATACAGAAAGATTAAAATTTAGACTCCTTAATAGTATCAGAGGAAGTTGATCTGACCTGCAAAATACAGTCAGTGTAGAGTACTGAGCTGATGGATGCTTTCAGTTACTTCTGCTACAAAATTAGGAAGTAAGAGATTATATACAAATATTTATTTATTTATTTATTTATACCAATATATATGCAATATCCTTAAAAAGGAAAAGAAATTGAGACAAATACATAGATCAAACCTCAAAAGGGAAAGAGAAAAGCATCTGAGGAACTCTAATTTATCTGCGTCTATTATCAGTTATCTGTTTATAAATAGTGGTGTACAAATACTATCATCCTTTTTGTCCTTCAGCTATGTCTATTACCCCAGGTAAGGGAAATATGAGGACCCATAAATTCAGTTCAAAGACAACAACTTTTTTTTTTTTTGTTGGCTTAATAAATGACTGCTTTTAACATTTAATATTTAAAAAGAATTGTTTGAAATATATACGTACACATACTTCATCAAGAATTACACTATTGATGAATACAACATATACATCAAAAATGTCACTACTTCTGAACATGAAAAGTTTGAAAAATGTTTTATATTTCTCTCACGCACATTTCAGACTAAGTATCTCCCAAAAAACTCAAAAGAATCAAGAACAAGCAAAACCAGCTCATTATTTGTATTTTTCCTTTTTGAACAGAATAGAAGAGGGACCACAAACAAGGTTTCGGATTATTACAATTTGCAATATTGTAATTCCCCAAAGGATTACAACACCAGATTTCATCATATTCCCTTAATTCTTTCCTTCATTTTCTGGAAATTTATTCAGGGAAGGGAAGTTAATTTACTTTCCTGACAAATAGTAGACAAGACAATGATACAATTGTACTCCTCAACTCCTCAGTTACCAAATCCACTCCCCTTGTCCTCCCCAGCTATGATGGCAATAGTATTTTTACTCTATAACAGGTGAAACATCAGGATGGAAAAAATACAGGACAAATTATGATATGCTTGCCTTGGTAAATATTGCCTAAAAGTAAAATGTATCTATTGGAAGCCTTTGTGCATCTGGTGAAAAACTATAATAAAATTTAATCTCTGTGATTTCCTTTATCTCCTTGACACAGTGATATTAATACTAGAGTGGCCAGGGCTCAGCAACAAGCAGCTCTGCTATGGCAAATACAAACTGCTGTTGTTTAGTAACACTGTTTCAAACAACCACACTAAGGAAATACGCTCTCCTTTTCTTTAGATTTAAAATTTTCCATCTAAGCAAAGGAAAATGTCCATCCATTAAAATAAGTATTAATTTCATTTTAGTTGATAGGTTCTTTGGAAAATAATTCTCTAGTAGTCTGTCTAATAGCATTTTTCCCTCATCATTTAATTCCTGATTTTCAGCTACTAGGAACTTTGTTTGGTTAATATATATAGCTAATATAAACCATGCCTGTATGACAGTGCAATTCATTTTTTTACCCTTGAGGCTAATCTACACATAACTTTTGCACCAGTTTAATTTTCCTATGAGGAGGCTGCTTTTACCAAATTAATTAAGTAAATAAACCTTCAATTTTGATTTTAACAAGCTGGTGTTGGATTGTCTGTTAGAACACAAGATGCATTTCCATCTACCATCAAAATAAGCTGTCCTGATATCAGCATGTGTTTCTTTGTGTTGCGTTAGTAATACAGTGGTATTGCTTTTTACACTCTACAAGGCATTAATGTTATATGCATAGCTACTAGGATAACTAGAAGTATTGTGAAAAAAAACCTCTAGAAAGCACAGATCTCAGGGGAATCAAGATGTTCTAGTACAAGTAAAGGCAACCAGGCATAGGTAAATATGAATTTGTTATGTTATGGAAAAACTATAGATCATTTATTTCACCTAAACAACACTTAAGAAAAAGAAAAAAAAATCTGTATTCAAAATCTTGTTATAGAAGGGGCTTCTGAGTCTGGATCTACCTCACACAACCCACAGATTTCCTGGGATACCCTTTGGAAGTGCGTCCTGATTTTCTCAGGGAGAAATACCCTCACAAGTGTGTCTCTTTTCAAGTGTTTATTCCTCCAGAAAGCACTGCAGTGTGCTTTCAGAGGTATCTGGCCCTAAAATTCACTGTAGCCTACTCCAGCACATAAATACAGTTAGCCTCAAAAGGTTACAAAGCCTTAGAAATAATGTATGCTTGTGTCTGACTCTTGGCATTCTTGTGCATATTGCTTTAAAATGAAGAAAGTTTTCTATAATATACAAAACTAATAGCATCTGTCCATTTATAGGTTCATACATTCAAGCACACATTCATTTATTCATGACTAAATCAATAACCACATTTCCCACTTCCACCCAAGCTGAAGGGCTCTTTGTTCACAACTTGAAGGAGAAATTCAAGGACAATGGGTTAATGCAGTTAGAAGGGAGGACAGAGAAGGGCTGATCCAGCTAATGCTGTGCTACACTGAATAGTATTGGAGTGATTTCTGAGTAAATCACTGACAGTAAAAAGCTATATAGCTATATACCTACAACAAGTCAAGGAAAGGCTGTTCCATTATTTCCTTTCCTGCTTCACTCTCTCTTGAAGGACAAATGTGGATTAAACACAACATTTTACCCTTACACATAAAGGTTTTGTTGCCTTTGATGTTTATGAAAACAGTGTAATTCTTAAGCTTTTCATACTGGAGAAGCATCACTGCAGAGGAACTGAACAAGCATAGAAATGCATTATATTAAAATGCAGATAATTATGACGGGGAGTTACAGAGAAGTGTGGATTAGGATATAGACAACAATGAAGTATGGTCTTCACTTTTAAAACACCTTATCTTTACAGCTCTAAACTTTTCCCCAAAAGCAACAGAAATATATAATATACTACAGACGTACACAGTCTAAAGGACACATTTCAGTATAACATGCAAGATTCTTACAGCCCAGTTCAGGCCACCTTTAATGGATGTCCAGCTAAAACCCCCCAACAAAGGACTGCAAAACCTCTTTAAATTGAAACCTATGTGAATACATTTCATATAAAGGGCACTGCACTGTTAAACCTTCATGGACTCTGCTACGTTTTCTTTCTCAGGTGCTTTCTCACCATGAAAAATGATTTGACCATATTTAAGGATCAATACTATGATAAAAGGAAGTCCTTTATTTTCTTGCAAAATTTGAAGCTATCACAAATAAGCAGAAAAAGAGCAGTTATGAGTAAACATCACCACACTACATCATAAGGAAATTTTGGAGGATGAAAGGAGGTATAAGCAGGTTCGGTGTTCAGGACCATGTATTTAGGAATACATCTTGTACTGAGGCAAAGTAAAGGACCTAGCTGTTGGCTTCATTTAGCAGCACGGTACAATCCTGAACACAAATTAAATTCAGAAACTGCTGCTGAAAACTTGACAAGGAATTTGTTTTCTGCCAGCAAATGGTTATATTTGAGTAGAGGACTGCAGCAGGAGAATTGGCTAGTTACTGTTCCAGTCAATACATACTGCGGCTCTTTGCAACACTAACAATACAAGCTTTAAGTAGCAGTACACTCACCTAAATGATTAAGAAATTCTCAGAGCTTAACAGTGCAATTTAACCCAGGAGAGGCCATACACAGAAAGAATTCCTGGCAAACTTGGTAATGTCCTGATTCGGAGGACCACACTACTGCTCAGGGGACTGGAATCAGAAATGTTTGAAGATTTTAAAAAGTAGTCTTTCACAGCGGTGAAAATGCACACTTCTTATTCCCTGCCTGGGAAAGAAGGTTCTTCTCAAACAGGCAGAAAAAAAACACAGAACTCAGAAAATTCCTAGCAATTTTTTTTTTTCTTTTTCTTTTTTTTTTTTTCCCCTAAAGTAGACAAACTACAAAATAGAAGAGCCTGGAGGATTGTCTGGGCTCATTTTCCATCAGTTCACTAAGCCTGATCTGGTGTGAACACAAAGAGCTCCTGGGCTGTTCAGCTTTGCCTAGCCTGTCTTTGTTAGCCATCTCTTGACAAGGACTCTATTTGAGGTTTGTGGCATGTAGCCAGTTAAGAACAATTCATGTTAAATCAGACCATCAAATCAAACACTAGCTTTCCACACAAAAGATTTGACAGCAAAGCTGGCCGTGTGGAAACCACAGCAAGTGCTTGCACATATGCATTTTCTGTGTTAATATTTCATTAGAATGTGTGCTGATGCAATGGAATGAATGAGAGAAACCAAGCAGCAAAATCCAGCCTTCAAACCAGAGTATTCCCATTTTTATTGCTATTTCAGCATCCTCAACTCAGCTCTAAAGACTTCAAAACACTGCTTGGTCTTGATTCTTTTCCTTCTTTAAAGCATTTGTGTACTCCTAGGAAAATTATTTGAGAAGTTGAAGTTTATCTTAAAATGTTAAAAATAAATACTCAAGAAGTTCTTTTTAATTAAGATGAACTCAGAATTTCTGCCTTTTAACAAAAGGCAGAAAACATCTGTTTTCATTTCACCTTCTATCAGTAAATATATCTGACTTCATTTGGAACATACCAAATACATTAAAGAAAGAACCTTTTTACAATGAAGGAGATGAAACCTGTTACCCAGAGAGGTGGTGCATGCCCCATCCCTGGAAACATTCAAGGTGAGGTTGGATGGGGCTCTGAGCAACCTGATTTAGTTGAAGCTGTCCCTGTTTGTTGCAGAGGGGAGTGTGTGTCTAGATGACCTGTAAAGGCTTGTCCCAACATGAAATATTATATGATTTTATGATAGCACATTCTCATTACAGTATTAAATTGTAATGTAATATTATATTATATAGATTAGCAGCATTATATAGTGTAAAATATTTATATATTTTATTCAAGGAGTGGATCCTCAAGTAATGGACCTGGAAGGATTTCACAGAATCTACCCCTTGATTGAAGTGAATTACATTACATCAATAAAGAATAGAACCCTTTAGTGTTACTGCAGGTGGTAGGTGCTTTTCAAAGACATTAAGCAGGAGTCTGTAATTTTACTTTTCAGAGTAGGCCCATAGCTGACTGTGTCTCCAACAGGAAATAACATGAAGTCTGCTCAAGGTTCTGACAATTCTGGCAGTAAAATTCAAAGTGTGTAAAAATTAGCTTGGACAGACATCATATACATGATGGTATATATGATATGTATATATGATATACAACATAGTTCCTGAACTGTAATGTAAACACCATTATATTATATAGATTATGGTTTGCTTTTCTGTTATTCGTGGGATTTGTGGAAGCAGGTAGAGAGGTCAGGCAGACAGGCTCCAAGATGGCGAAGAGAGAACTTTATTTACAAGAAGTTCCTTTTATACACAGTAATAAACAATTGTCTATTGGCCAAAGACAATCCACCCCTAAAGACCTATTGGTTATGGCTTGTACACCTCTAACACTAAACACAGAGATTAAGAAAGTACAGTTTATCTATATTCTCCATGAGAGAGAAAGAAAATCCTAAAACACTGCAACTACAATATAGATAGTCAATATTGTAAAAAAAAAAATTTATGTTTTGCAGAGTTGCATATTGGATGTTTTAAAAATGAATGCTTGAACTATTAAAAAGGAATTAAAAAAAAATCTTATTATTTCATTTTTTATGATCTCTATATATATGAACACTGTACTAAATATTCATTTCAAGCAGCTCTTTAAAATATGAAAACTTTCTTCAAAATTTCCTTAAATACTCTATTTATGACAACGTGAAGTTTTGGAAAGAAAACCACTGAGCCTTTTGTATGTCTAACCCATCTCTACAAGAAGCTTTCTCCATAAAAACATCATTGCTGACTGTGTTTCATTAGTGGACCCATGGTGTCATCCTGTGTAAAAGATATTTAAAATTAAAAAGATAACTAAGCTAGAGTAGCTGGGAAAAAAAAAAAAAAAAAAGACAAGAGGAATGACATTACAACAAAACATAGCGTGAAAAATGACACAGCCAATTCCTTCCAGAGGCCATTATTAGAGAGGCTGCTGAACCTGAAATTTTTACACTGTGTATCTTGGGATTCCAAACTTCTGGAGTTGTGCAGACCTAAGCACAACATATCCATCTTATCTTGGTCTTTACTCAGTATAATGCAGTCATTAACCCTTCAAATTTTGTAAAAAAGCTCGTGAAATTACTTCTCCTAACTGTATCTTACCACTTGACCTCACTCTTCACAGAGTTTTCTAGCAATGTTTTTATTATTTGATCCTGCATGAGGATTTACAATGAGGTTTTAATTACACTAGTGTCCTGGGCTCACTATTATATCATCTGATTGACTTGCACTTATTTTTAACACAAGAAAGTATTTCCATTCCACGGATTTTCACCAAAAATGCTGGGCCAACTACCTTTGTTGTGGAAGATTGATCCTTGCTACCTTAAAGTGTGAACAGTGTAGGGTATTGGAAACCAGATTCTCAACACTCAAAATCTTAGTTTTAGAAAAAAGTGAGGTTTTTTCTGGCTGGAAAGGAGCAGTGGGTGATCATTTTATATGCCTGCTAAATCAATTCTTACATTTCCAATTGAACAAACATTTTAGAAGCATAGACATACTGAAAATTGCTTCAATTTCTGATTGTTCATCTGCACATGTGCAAGTATCTGTGGGATCAGAGACTGTTCTGGCTCTGATTCAACAAAATATTTATGTTAGCGACTTTTAAAAGTAATTCTTTTTATGAAGGAAGTTATCTAGTGCAAGATTAATGCAATTACTACAAGCACTTTCTTCTATTTACTAGCTGGGGTTATTTATAACCAAGAGAAATCAGTTACACATTGCTGATTTTTCATTATCATATTATCTAACATTAGTAAAATTTCTCCCAAAACATATTTTTTTCTAGTTTATCAGTCAGTTCATCCCATCAATGTTAGTTTGGAAGGACAGCACAAGGGTGAAGTCCTAATTTAAAACCTGATGAAAAATGGATGCAATTCCTGTCTGCAAGACTAGCTTGTCAACAGAATTAATTTTAGTTTTGTTTGGGTTTTTTTCTTCCATACTATATTAAATCCTGTCTGGGAACTTCTTATTCTTTCATTGTTTCTTATGCCACTCCAAATGTCTTTTCAAATATTAAGACAAATAAGTTTCAAGGTTTCTTGAACTTTGATATCGCCAGTGCTTCCTCAGAATTACATTACAAACAGTGCACAGGTACACTCAGTACAAAACTTCTTCAAATACAAGAAACATTTAGAAAGGAAGAGGCTTTCCTCATGGGGATGACAATGGCCTGAATTATCTTCATTCTTAAATGACTGGTAAACTACCATTGTCTCATAATATAAACTGAAAATTTTATCTGGTTTACAGGAGGTATTCTGTAATGATAATTTTAAAATAAATGTATTTATATACACACACATATATACATATATATATATATACTTAAAATATAAGTATATATATATATACTGTTTTAAATATGGCTAGCTTGGTTTTAATTCTAGGCTCATTTAGCTGTTCCACTCATCCACACCATAAGAAAAAAAAAAGGAAGTAAGCAATACCTCCATGTATTAATCAGAATCCCTAAGGTGAATAAGTAAAATGACTAGGCAATGCAATAGAATAGGAAACAAATGCAGCATTTCTCACCATGATTAAAGTATGCAGGTGAATTAACAGAATGACTTGGGTAATTGTGGCAAAGCTGTTCAAGCTGGCTCCCAAAAATCCATGGAGGTTAATTCTTACGTCCTTTAGCTAATATAATATATTGAAATATCCTTTGATGCTGGCGGATTGGAAGACTTTTATTTTCCCTCCTTCTGGCATGTGCCCTGAACACACGTCCTCTGTCCATTTCTTCTGTACAAAATAAATTAGCAAGCTCTCTGAAGCAGTGCTGATACTTGGCACTCTACAATGAATAGTGTAAGCACATTCTCTTGTCCACAGCTTCAACCTTGAGAGGAATTTTGAATTTACAACTTACCTCTTCAGCAGCATGGGGCAACTGAAGCATGTAGATGTGAAAGTGGACAAGAGCACTGTAATCCACTCCTACCTCACTTAGTTACTATGAGGAAATAGGACTAATTAACGTCTTTATTTGTGCTTCTCCTACTTTTTTACTCATATTTTGACTTTCTTCTTTTTTTTTTTTTTCTCTTCCTCCTTTCTGATTCTATTTAATAGGAGGAGGAAAGTATCCTGTGCATCTAAGGTGCACTTTCTTTTAATGGACCTGTCTCCTGCCAGGTCTAAATTCCTCATTAATAACAATGGTGCTGTTTAAGTGTAAAAATCCAGTTTTCTCTGCATGATAGCTGTCCATTTATTCATAAGATCTTTGTTTGACTAAATAAAAAAATGTATTTAATTATATTCCATTATGAGCACTGTGACAGGTGCAATATTTTTTCATGTCACTTCCTATTGACTTTGCAGCAAAATATAGATATACAGTAGAGAAGTGAAGGCACCCAAACCTTAAATTCAGAGCAGAATTTTCAGCCTGACAGATAGGTGTGGCAATTCCCCAATACCAAACAGAATAAATAATCCATAGTCAGACTCATCATATCATTGCAGTGGATTAAATGTATTGTCAGTATGATTCTGCTAAATTCTTCCTGCATAGATTTCCCAAGTCAAACGTACATAGAAAAATTTGTAAAGTACACATTTGCTTAAGGAATCTGCATAATAACCACAGTCACTGTAATGAGCTATGAAACCTATTTTTAGTCACCAAGGTATTGGTTTTCTCCCAGGATTTTTACGTTTTACATCTCTGCAGAAAAATTCAGGTGTTAACTGTCTGTCAGGATTTCTGTTCCTGTGGATTTCTACTTTTTCTTTCTATTTTAATTTCTAGACACATCAAGGCATGACTTATGTTACATATTTCTGGCATATTCTTTGTTGCAGCTTCAAATTCTAATTAGAGTTAATGATTAGCTACACTTAATAGAAATGCAAAATATCTCCATGCCAGTACCTGGATTATGTATAGCATATTGTATAATGACTATTATCTTCATATCATGATGATTAAGTTAGTAATATTTAACTCAGTTTCTTTGGCGTTGAGTATTGAAAGATCATAATAAAGCAAAATTCTCTCTTCTAGGATGTGTGTGTTATGCTGTCCTAACTAGTAGACTGACAGCTGATGTTATTATCAACAATGCATTATCAATTCTTTTTCACATAGTAAAAGACTTTTCAAATACATGGCAACCAATTAAGGTTAATTTTTATTCTATCAGCAGTTAAAACATATTTAAAACCCAACAATTCTCTACTATGTCTTTCTAGCACTGAAGGAGGGTTTGAATTTAATTTTTCTATTATTTTATTCCTAATACAGAGAAAAGTGAAAAATTGTAGCAGCACAGAAAATTTCTCCCTCCCATCTGCCAAAGTAGGTAAAAGCCAGTATTCAGATAATTTCATTCGTGCCTTAATATTTTCCTATTTTCTACATTTTCTATTCCTATGAAAGGCTAATATTTTTCAACTGCATCATTTTTTACCAACAAAACACTGTAATTTCCCATGTTTCCCTCTCTTGCCCCCTGCTCTGCACCCATCCATATTAATTTTGAAAAGACTGTGAAATTCACCCATCTGCTACTTTTGTTTAACTTGTATGCTGCTGACTTTACATAGTGGTTGTTGATATTCATGTGAAAAACAAAGACAAGAGCTGGAAGCCTGAATTTATCTATCTGTTAACAAGCTGTCTGAAAAGTCATTATTTTGTAGTGTAACAGAGAAAGAGAGAAACATAAAGTATTCCAAACAGGATCCTCTAGTTTTGTTAAAAAGGGATTTTTTTAAATGTATCTCGCGCACAATGAATTAGGAATAAGAAAGTATTATTTGGTTTAAAATGTTTTACTTCATGAAATCATTATGAATGGATGCTTTCGTGTTTTCTGCACATTGATTGATTAAAAAAAAAAAAAGTGCTCAAATTTATTTAACATTAGTTCAATTTAAAATATGCATTTTTTTAACATGACAAACAGATATTTTTTACATGTATAAAGTAAGTGATTAAATAGATTGATTTTTCTTTTCCAGGGGATGAAATTACACTGAAGACTAACCATATAATATAAAACTTATAAAAATTACAAATGTCATTTGGGATGTATAAATCAGTATAAGTGCATACACACACACACACACGTTTATATATATTGTATGTATTTATGTGCATGGCCATTTGTTGACTCTTTTTTTCAGATGCATTTTGATCTGGCTACCAATTTTAAAAATTGTAGTTCTCCAACTGCTACAACTCAAATTCACTTAATTGCATATTTTTTTCTCTATAACCAGATAAATCACTAATCTAAATTCTAATCTAATTCAGATTAGATTATACCAAACAAGAACAACAACAAAAAAATCCATTATAGTTAATCTGGGAAATCCAGCTCATTTCTTTCTGTTATCAGTAGCAGTGATTAATACACTGAAATAAAAAGTTATTTGTTGATAAACCGAAATTAATAGGGAATGTAATAGAGCTGTGTAGCTTCTCTGTTACTGAAAGATTTTGTGGTGCCTGATTTCAACACTACGAAATTTTTTACCTAACTAAATAGTCTTATGTTTCATGAAGCTGAATTGTGGTGTGGTTGGGGCAAGAATGAAGAACTGCATAAGAAAGTAATGCATCAGTTAAAAAAAAAAAAATAGTAGGTGTGTGAGGGTCATGAACTTTTTGGTGAAGTCAAAGTTTAAGTTTTATCATTTGAAACCTGAACAACTGTAGTGGTTTCGTGGGTTCGAGCCTCACATTGGGCGCCATTTGTAGTGGTTTCGTGGGTGCTGTAGGAATCTCTGCGATGTGCCGGCGATTTGGACAGAGCTCTCCAGAGTCCAGTCTTAGAGCATGCAGGTTTATTGGGGAAACAGGGTGGGGGGAGGGGAGAGCGGAGAGGGGCAGAGGAGAGGGGCCGAGGGGAAGAGAAGGAGCAAGAGCAAGAGAAGAGAGCAATGTGTCCCTTACAGTACAGTAAAACAGCTTCCCTCCTGAATATTCTATTTTACAGTAGCCAATCTAGTACAAGATACAAATCCTATAGCACTTACATACACCCTATAAGAATCATTACATTACCATTTGGACCCCTCCTGCCAGGCCAGCAGGGGCTTGGCATTTTAGAGATCGAAACTTGCTTTCAATTCTATTTCACATACAGGTTTCATATACTCAGAATTTAAGCAATCATATTTACAAGGTCTTCCTGTTTCATCTTCCCCAACAAACAACTTCATTTAAAGAAGTCTGTATGATAGATGTGATAGTAAACAAGTATTTCTGACTAAAAAAAGTTTGCACCATGCAGACCTACCGACCATTGTAGAAGGGCTTGGAATGAATATTTAATGTCATTCTTCTCCTAGTTCAGCAATCTAACAACTGCATCATGTTTTGTGACACTTCTTAGTGGGTTTACCTTTGCTCCTCTCTTGTATTCACATTGGTTGCTATCACAGTTTTGCTCCACATCCTGAGTCTACATAATTTTCAAAGGAATTTTTTAAATGTAATCAATATTTGAAAATAATTTCATTTTTCTGTAGTTTCTATATTGAAGATTATTATCTTGAAATATAGAATTGAATTAAAAATCTGAATTCCAAAGAGTAAAATTAACTCTGCAGCAAACCAGTTTATGGATGCAAATATATCCACCTGTTACCTGTAAATCAGTCAGAGACTGTACTCACAATCTGGGATTTTCCAGTTTAGGGAGCAATTGTCTGTCAACTGATCAACTTGGAAAATGACATAATGGCACTTTGCCACACCTGTTTTAAACAACTTTATTCACTATTTTTGGATGACAATGTAGATTATAACAAATATGACAATCTGAAGTTCCTCCTCTTTTTGTTCTGTTGAATGCTCAAATTCATGTCTGAGTTAATGAAGTCCTCAAAAATACTGCTATTTTTCAATTTCTATGTTCTTCACAATCATTTGTTCATCCTGTAGAAAATATATTTTCCTTGCATGTATTTGTGAATTGTTTTTACAGCTGTGTGAAATTACATGCAATAAGAAACAAATATCTTTGTATTTTAGCTGCTGCTTGGAACTCATTTTGAAGCCAGGAAAGAGGTCTACACCTGATCAACCTCTCAGGTAATAAAGTATTACATTGAAATAAATTGGGGATTTAGGAATGTTGATGGATTTATCACACCAAAATGTCAACAAGGCAGAAACGAGGAGTAAAAGAGAGGAAATAATTCAGATTGCCAAGGCTCCCCCCAAAATAGGCTTCTCTGTAAGAGGGCTTCCGTGCCTCCAGCAGGCTCTCTGTAGCCTGCCCGAGCACAGGGCCTGTTGAGGGCATTTGAGTTGCTAAGGGCACAACGCTGATCCTCATCTGCTTGGCTGACACTACACGAAGCTGCCAGCCATGCTTAGAGCCAACTCCCAGGAGCAGCAGAGCAGAGGTGGCATCACCCTGTGACCCTGGGCAGTGCTCCCAAGTCACATTAACCATCCGTGGCTGCTGTCCTTTCCCGGTCGGTAGCACTGCACCTGTGGCAGACACAGGAGCGGGATGAGGGAAGCATCGGGCTGTGTGATAAATCGTGCCAAGACAACTGAGTTATCTCAAAACATTTTTGAGACTTCCTCCCACAGTTTTGCAGAAATAGTTTCAATAAAGTCTGAAACATTCTGTATGATAACTTCTATATGTGACTTCTTCAATTCTCCCTTATTTCAGTTTGTAGGTGAAAATAGCAGAGATATAAAAGTGTTCACAGGTCACTACATTGGTGTCAGAGCAGGGAAGTACATGAAGTAAAAAGAGCATACCTTTTAAAATATAGGTTTGTAACTGCTCTTTTGTTGAACAGAAGTGAATTTACACTTACAATTGATTAAGCATCAGTCTGAACAATACCCCAAACCAAACTTCTGCGTCTACACAATATGTCACAATTATTTCTCTAACTTATCTCTGATATAGAATCACTGAATCAATTAGGCTGGAAAAAACCTCTGAGATCATCAAGTCCAACCTTTGACTGAACAGATAAAAAAGGATCCAAGAATTGGATTATCAGCAAAAATGTTGGTAAAATACCTCTTTCACTTGAAGAAATACTTTTGAAATTAAGAAATATTAAAGATTTCCATGTATAATGCATTAAACAAAATAAGTCATTAAGAAGAATTAGACATTCCCACCTAATTAAGGATCTTACTAGAGAAATAATTTTTAATATTATTATCATATCAATAGTATTTTTAACTTTTATTTGCAGAAATACAGCATCAGTTGGAAATGTGTGTTGTGAATTTACTTACTGTGAAAAATTTGCCAAGAAGAAACTTCATAATGAATGTTAAAATTATCTGAATGACAAGTTATCATTTTTACTTAGACTATGAAACCTTACTCAGAATTCATCTCATCTGTCCCATATTTTTCTTACTTTCCCTACTCTTTTGAACTAGAGAGGAATCGTTTTGCATTTGTTGCAATTAAATTCTGAGTTTTCAGACAACTGCTGCTAATTTTGCCATTTGCAACCCACCCTCAATTACTTTCCTGTGCTTTTATGATATATAAATAGTGGTTGCAAGACTAGTGTCAGCTGCAGCCTGAAGTGTGCCTGTAGCTCGCTCCCAGCTTGGAGTAGATGTGGGAATTGCTTGCAGCACAGCTGCTGCACTGTGGCTGCGCCCCAGATCTCCACATACCCTGAGGCAGTCCAGGATTTCGGAACTGCAGCCTCCACTGAGCTGTTCCTCCAGCCTCACCTCCAACCCCAAGTGAAGAAGAACTGAAATGCAGATGAAATCTAAAGCTTAGCTGAAGGGATGATATTGATTTCACCACAGGTTGAAATATTATGATTTCGGATTCTGGTTTGGGAGAACTGCAGGATTCTCTGGAGAATACCAACCATATAAGCAAACACAACCCTGGTGAAAGATGAGAGCCTTGAACCTGTCAGTACTAGAGCCACTACACGGAGTGTCATTTCTGTGGACAGCCAAGTAGTTAAGTCCTCACAAAGACAATGAAATCACTGTCAGATCAGCAGACCTGGCCTGACAGTCCTTACTGCTCTGCGGAGCCAAGCAGAGCAAAATGAAACATGTGACAAATATTTCACTCAAGTTCTTTCTCACACAGTATACACAGTGTTGATGGGTATGATAGGAGGCATGATAAAGAAACATCTCATATGAAATATTTTTTATTTACTAATAACAGATATGGTTTACAGAGTACCAAGAATGCTGTCACTGTGAGGAGGATTTCTAGCCACAATCTCTGGGATTAAACATCACCATATGCAGCACCACCACCGAGTGTTTCATAGCATCTGGAATGTAATTCTGCAACTTCTCCTACCAAACTCTTCCTGGTAGCAGAAGTGAAAATGTAGAAGACAAGCAGCTCATCTCAATTCAAAGCAGATAAATCCAAGTGACAAATCACCTTAAGGGCCAAATAATCCATGAGTGGGTTACCACAAGTCCCATGTGCAAAATCCTGATAGACATTTGAATTAAGGAAAAGAGAGGACAAATAGAAACTACCTGTTTCTTTAATAACTACAGAAGATGTCCACATGATTCATGGAGATTGTTCAGGAATCTAAAATCAGCCTCCCTGATAGTTTAGCTAGCATATTTTACAATTAATGCAGACTTCAAAGAAATGGCAATCAACTGGGAAATACACTGTCAGCTCTGAGGGATGCCACCACCTACTCAGAGACAGAGTTTTGGGATGTGGGGAAAGCTCCTTCCAACCACGGGTAGTATATTTATCCTCTGTATCACCCTTCCCTATGCACATACACTATGGGAAGGGATGAAAACCATGGGAGGGAGGAGGGAGAGGAGGGTCCACAAGAGTGGGAGGCAGGGCAGGATTATGTCACCTATTTTGCTCTCCAAAAGGTAGATGTGGAGACCTGAATTAAGCATTCAGCCTTCCTGTACCTGTCTGTGTATCTTCATTGATTCATTGTAAGTGCACCTTGTGTCTTGGCATCTACTGTTACAGGACAAATGCCACCACTATTTCCAGAATCTGGGTTAGGAGACATGAGGAATGGAGTTCAGAACTGTCAGGTGTCCAGTTATGCCCAGGACAGGAGTCACCTTAGAAGATTTAAGGTTAACAGTTGAGGGACTGAGGGAATGGAGGGTTTCAAAAATAGGGAAGCTCTGGGAAGGGGGGTTCCCATGAGGGAGGAAGACACTTCTGAAAATCTCACTCCTTCCTTAGCTAAAGATTTGATAGCAAGCATTTTGTTTTGTGGAGGATACCCTGAATATCCTAATTTGTTTGTCTTATTAGTTCTTTTACTAAAATTACTGAAGTTATCAGAAAAGCTTTTTTTATCATAGATTTACTATACAAACAATACTCAGGCTAGATATTTATGATGTTTTTTCTCAGACCAGTTGTCAAGCTGATAAAATAGATATAATACTTCTGCAGCATAATTGGCAGAAACTATGCCAGCCACATTAACACAGGAGTAGGGATCTGCAGCTGATTAATTTGGTTTTAGCAGTAACTGCATTTGAAACCTACAAAATTTGGTCCACAAATTCCGATTAATCATTAGGTGTCTAGAGTAGTTTGAAAATGTGATGAATCAGTCCGGTGTTACATAGGACATGGCAATGCACAAATAAATATGGAAAAACAGAGGAATAGGTTAACAAAGGAAAATATAACTGTATTTTAATATGCTGTGTTTAATAAAGTAAATTAAAATTTAATAATTAGGTTTACATGTGTGAAAATATCCTAAAAATTGTTGGAAAGATTAAAAAGCCTTTCCTAAGAGGCTTGATCTAATACTCCTTAACTTTGGCTAATATATGTACTTGTGCAAAACCAGCTGTAAAGTGCTGCTTTTCCTATTTTGTAGATTTTTATACCCAAGCTTTATATGATATTCACAAGGTGAAAGGTGAAGTGGAATCGTTATAGAAACTGTGCAGGCTGATAGTGAAATACTGGGTAAGTACAAATCTAAATGTTAACAGCAGAAGAAAAGGTTAATGTTTACCCATCAGAGGGGCTGCCTATAAAGCCTGTTGAACCTCAAACAACAAAAAATAACTTTATGATCCAAACCAGACAGGAAAACTTATATCATGGCTCCAGAAAATTAAAGCAGGAATGTGAATGTCACAAATACTAAAACAAATATATAGGTAGCATGGTTTACTCTTTAAAGGTGTGAACTACTAAAAAAAACTTAGTTGTTCAGCCTTGGGATATATGAAAATCATATTATGAAGCCCTAGATGAAGCAGGATCTGTCCATAAACAGTTTAACTCTGCATCACTAATATTGACTTGAATCGAGTCAAACTCCAAATCCTGAAAATTTTTTTTTTTTTACGTTTGTTCAGCAACCTCTTTCTTCATCAGTTCTTTTAAGATTGGCTACCTCTTCTTCCCAGAAAACACACATATTAAATATATTGCAATTTTCACAGTTTTGGATGTTTTGACAATATATAATGGGAAGGTGCAAAACTGTATTATGGAAAAAGAATAGTAAGTTAAACTAGTTTCTGTAAGCAATTAATTTTTGTGATTTTAGAAATGCTATTTCTGGCTATGCAGTCAGTTATGCAGACTTTTTTTCCTTAGTTCAGTTTGATGACAGGAAATAACCCTGTGGGAATTGCAAGTAGAGCAGGGAACAAAGAGGAGAAGAGAATATAAATATGAAAGTATTTTCACTTAATGAGAATTAATTATGGAGCCCATGAATAAATATTTGAATAGCATTGTTAGTACAATGCAATAAGAGCTCTCTGGTGGCAAAAAATTATCATTACATTGCATCTCATTGTTTTACAGGCAATAAGGGGGCTTTGACCTGCACATTTCTTTCCTCCCATTTCATTTGCAAGTATAAGCAAACCATGTTCACAAGAATATATCTTTTAACTGTGGGTTGGTTTTTTTGGTTTTTTTTACTGTAAAGAATTTTGACTTAATAGATTCTACACTAATAATCTTCTATATCTGCACTGGTTTCCTAACAGAGCAGTAATTTCTTACCCAAGGCCTGTTTCACAACATCAGTTCTGAAAATTTTTATTCATCTTATCAGGTGTTCATAATGACTGTATTTTCTATTTCACTATTTAATATCAATTGCACTTTTCATTAGCTTTAGTAGAAACATAGAAAACATGTACTAGACAGAGTAAAACAAGCTGCTTCTTAACAGTACACATGAAAATGCGTGAAAAAGCTCCACTCATTCCTTTCTGATAGAAGCTGACAAAACTCCAGCTTTTGTGTTCATGATTTTTACAACACAGGCAGGGTGTCAATACAAAATTGTATGCACAGTGAGAAACAAATATCAAAATACTCAATAATGCAATTTAATAAAACACAATGTAAGTACTGGCTCAAAGTGTTAGTTGTGAATATATACATTTCTGCATCATCAAATTAGGTGAGAAATAGTCTGCTTGACAGAAACATCTTACTTCCTAAATTTTACATCCCTGATGCAGTAGTTTCTCAAAGTGATACTCTAAATACATAGTTAGTAAGAGGTTAGACAGAGCTACTTTTGAACACACTGTAGGAAGATCCTGCCCACACAGTCAATGTGCTTAAAACTACAAATAATGCCTTCTTTCAGAGCCATCACATGAAAAGGAGAGATTTCCTCAAAATCTGAGAGTTTGATTTGTCTGTCGGTGCCCCAGGAAAGCCCAGTTTTCTCTAATTTTATTCCAGTCACCTTTCCCCGAGAGCCTTGGAGATAAGTGCATTGTTAACAAGGAAATTAATATAAGAGTTGTGAAAGCAAAGAGAGACTTTTAAGGATATTACTACATAGTAAGGCTTAATGAACTATCAATGCTTTTCATCTATATTTTGTGAAGTTCTCTGATTTATGTTCCATGTAAGGGATATGATTCACAATGTCCCCAGCAGAATTCAGGAGAACAGAGACCACAGTCCAAGTTTGTCAGTCTGTCCCAAACTCTGCAGGTCACTTGGAGATGGCCAACACCTAGGAACTGAGCCAGACCAAGAGAAGAATGAGGATTTTCTCCATTAAATCGATACAGTTAGCAGGCAGTTTCTCACAGGGCAGGTATTCACGTGCAGAACAACTTCACATATATATGAATTATATATATATATATACACACACACATATACATATATATATATATATATAAAACCAAAGAGACAAAGACTTCTCCTGGCCATCTTTCCTCTCACTCCTTTTGCATTTTTTTGTGCTAATAGGGGGCAAGTCTGTTTTAAAAAGTACTAGGGAAAAAAAAGTACTAGAAGAAAAAGTACTAGAAATGACATTGAAATGTTTGAATTTTACTGAAGTTCCATCAGTGCGGTAAAACAGTTGAAACTTATTGAGACATGATCTGTATAAATGCACAGGGTGAACAGTTCTGCGCACCAATGGCAACATATTTTTGTCAAGAACAGAAAGTTTATATATGCTTAAATATTTGAAATTACTTGCTTGCAAAGTGCTCAATGTTGAAAGGCTGTCATGCATGCTCTTGAGGAGATGCAAAACCTCAACAGATGCAGATTCTGGATGCTTACTTGTAATTAAGAATTTCCTTCCAAAATACAGTTTTTGTGTCCTACAAGCCACAGCAGTGCTAGTATATACAGTTAGTTAGAAGCTTCATTAACATTTATACAATACTGTCAGTGAACTGGCTATATTCAGATTTACTTTTTATCCCTTATCCAAAAAACTCCCAAAATAATCAGACAGACCAATACTTCCTTAAATGTAACTGGAGAAGAGTTCAGATTTTGCTGAATGCAAACAAGTTCTACGCTGTCTTGTTGCAATGTTTTAGCTCATCTATGCACACATCTACCAAGATTTCTCTACCTTTTGTTATCTAGAAAAGAACAAAATACAAGTGTGATAAGTAGCAACAAATATACTGCTATCAGTGAAACAACTGCCTTGACTATGGATTCAAACAAAGAATACAGTATTGAGACTGTCTGCTGTTACATGGATTGCAAGGATATTTGCTCCATCCAGAGAATTATAAAAAGAAAAATAAACAAACCAAAAAACAACAACAAAAACCCACAAAAAAAAAAAATCCAAAAACAAACACAAAAGTCCCTAAAAATTGAGGTTTCTCTCATAGTCCAAAATTCTTTCCATCCACTTCCTGTCTGCCCTTGCTTATATATTTCATTACTCTCACTGTGATCTCCCTAATAATGCCCTCTCTTTGCCATTATCATTTTTACCGTAACCTGTGTGGATAGAAACATGAATAATGGACACAGTCAAATGTGTTAGAAATTCAGACTAAAAAATTAAATAAACAAACAAATAAACAGAAATAGTTCTTGTCTTACTGAAATTTATAGCCTTTGCATGACTAAAAATTTGAACAAAATCGTACTTTCTTCACTGTATATTTTTTATTAGCCCTGAAAACAACTTCGACAATCTAACAATTCTCCTCAGTTTTAGAATAAATGAAATTGTAATTCATACACTGAAATCCATTAATTTCCGTATATAAATATTAAAAATACATTTGTGTTACTGATTGTGGAGTTAAAGTTCATAAGCTGTGGAAAAAGCCCTGATAAAAATATCTGGTTTAGGACACAGAACGCCCTTGGTCAGCATCTTTGCCTCCTTCTGAAGGGAGAAGAATTAAGCAAGACAGTTCAAGTGGATATTTTTCCCTTTGGCCACCCTAAACAGCATAACAGAGCTTGGTTTCAGGAAAAGCTGTTAAGATTCCTCTGTTGGCAATTTGAGGAAAGGAACACGAGGAGTGTCTGTGGCACTTGATACAGTACTGAGGGAAAGCAAGCTGAAAATTTGAGCTCATGCAAACTCCTCATTTTATAGCAGTCCGTCAGCCTTCCCTGTGATGGCTGATTGGGAACCTCAGTACTCCCCAAGAACCTCCAGCAGGCTCTCCAATCATTCCCTGCTCCCTTGCCTCTCCAGCATAGATAGTCAGTCCTGAGAAAGCACATTTTTAATACAGAATAGAATATTAAAAACAACATTATTACAGAAGGTCCAAACAAAGAATTGTACTGAAAGCGAGCTTCCAGGAATGAGTGCGAATAGCTGCATCTTGGATCAAAACATGCAGACTGTTTTTCAAATAGCAGCATAATTTGCAGCAAACTCCATTCATTGCTTAGGAAGCATATTAAAATGAAGATAAAGATCTTCCTATTGATAACATAATTTAAACCAGGGAATATAAGGCAATTTTTGTTTTCAAAGCATTTTAAAGTGCATTTGTGACTCCCCACTGACATTTCAAGGAAACTTAACATGACATTTAATTATGGTTGATTTGTTTTTCTGTGTACAATCAACAGCATAGTTCTTAGAACGTGTTTGCCTCATAAAATACAATTCATGCTTGGAATATTAATATTCAGGAAGGGAAATTTTCACCAAACATAAGGACCCAGAACATTACTCATTACCCTAATATTTGCTCTGATAGAGAAGTCATGCAAAGCAACAAAAAGTGTACTGAGATGCACTTTTAAAGAAGAAAAATCATATAAAAATTTTGAAGAAGGTACTTTTGACTTCTCCTAACTGAAACATTTAAATACCAATTTATAATGAGCTGAAGTTAGGGGAGAAAACAAGAGGTTCTTAGCAATGTGGTTAGCAATGTGGCAAAGATTTGATGACACTCCTGAGGAAAAAAAAAAAAAAAGAAGTATTAATTTGCAATAATAATACTTTTTTTTAAAAAAAGAAGGGCATTTTTCACTTATCAGTGAAAAAAAAACTAGTTTAAAGAAAAGGTTCTTTTTAATTGCAATTTAGTGATGGTATTTGGAGGGGTCATGTGATATTCACCAAGTTGTTTGGTTTTTTTAATAAAACCTAAAATACTGAGAAACTTGTATGAATCTAGGATCTGGAGCTTTCAGGTAAAGTATCTATCATGAGATAAATATCACAAAAATTGGCAACAAAACTACTCAAATATGTTGAATTTTATTAGGTACTGAATGTCATATGGGAACTGATTACATTTTTTCTATGTATATTTGTTACAGTTTCAGAGAGAAAATAAATTCGATAATGTTCCTTTTACATGAAAAACTATAAAACTAATATAGGATCATTACAGTTTAAATAATAACACTGGGGAAAAAGTACACATCCGCAGCTGCTGTCTTGAACTTACATATGCAAATATGTAGTTCTTTGAAGTGGCAGTTCTTTAGCCTGAAATCATATTACCTACTTCCCCAAAGTGAAAGCACAAATGATACTGGGAGGCAAGATTCACATATCTCTGCTTTTCTATCTGTAAAATAAGCATTAATAAACAATAATAATCACATATATTACAAGATTCAAAATCCATATAATAGTTTCAAGTTATTAAATTTAAGTATGAGTGTATTTTTAGTGCATTTACTATCACCCAAAATTATTATTTAGTTGCAATTTTGTAGCAGACATTCAAACACAGTAAGTTCTCTGGTGAACTTACTGAAATTTCTTTTACAAGTAATTTACTATATATATTTATTTCCAAGATGAAGTTTTTTCTTAAAGATGTTGAATTCAAACAACTCTTTGGCTGATTCTAGACTTTTAGTCCTTATTGGTTGAGAAGCCTTTTGTACATGTTTTCTCTTACTGTGTTTCCTACATTGAATTATTCTCTAAAAACCAACAACAACAAAAAAAACCCCTAACTAACAGCATTGTAGTCTCTGTGATACTTACACTACAATCTGGTTATAGGAATCTGTCAGTTCAAAATGTACCCATATTATATGAAATAAAGATCTGTTCTGCACATAAAAAGTTGTCATAAAACTGAATTCCCAATCAGAAACCCTGAAAGTCTTCATAGTCACTTTTTGAGACACGGCTGGTGTAAAAAAGACTCATAAGTTCTAGTGGTCACCAAGAGAATCACCTATTATAATAGCCTTATGGCTGAAGAGTGATGATGGATTTTGATTTTTTTCCCTGTTGATCTGGAGTTCCTGTTTTCTAAAAGCAATACTATCTTTATTCCAAGTTGTAACCTGGATATGTGTATCATCAGCTCAGATTGCTGTTTTCTCTTTAGAATCCTCTTCCTGGCACTAAATTTTGATAAATTTCTCTCTTGACAATAGTACTGATGCCTAAAGGAGTGTTTGGTACCCATATACAGAATGAAAGATTCCAATAAAATTCTGGATGCCCTAGGTACTTATGACTCACAAGAAACAGCCTTTTAAGAGTCCATGGCTGTTTACATCAAGAACAAAGTCTGTTGACATCACAGAAAAAAGCAATGACATACATCACAAACTAAGATGAAAATAGAAAAGGCAGATGGACAGTGAGAGAAGGCGAAATGCAGTCAACAGCAGGTGGATAGCAAGAGTATTGCACACAGTAGCTACCAAGCTCTTATTTAACATTCTTCCTCACGTTACATGTTAGTATAACAGTTTCTGATTTAACAGTGCATAATGAATCTCCTCAGACTGCTTCTGGACTACTCTACAGTTTTACAAACCACAAGGAATGCTCTCAGTTCTCTTCCATACATCATGCTGTTCAAGGGTTGCTACCTGTGTGCAGAAGTACCCACATCCTCTTCTAACAGAAATAGCCCACATGACTGCAATGCATATTACAGCACTCTCAGTTCTCTGAATTTCATTAATCTCTGTTTATACACTACTTCCCAGAAAAATATATAGCATTATTATTCCACAGTACTGTAAAACCACTGTTGTCTTGCCTACATAAGGTAGAAACCAGCATTAACCCTCTGTAAGCTTCCGATCATGATTCAGAGAGTTTTTATTTTGTCTGCAATACTGTTTACATGTCTTTGTGATTAATACATACCAGAATGATGTTCTTTCTTTGATGTGTCCTCCTTTAATTTCTACATAAAGAAACTTTTGGCTCACACTGATGCTCACAGAAAAGTAAGTAAAATAAAACTGTCTCAACAAATTTAATTTTACCAATTAGAACAGCAGCAATTATATCAGTTATAATAAAAACATATGGGTCTTCATGTATAGACTCATCCAGGGCTCAAAAGAAATACATATTCAATGAGTCAGCTGATTCTTGAAGACTTTTTTGGTGTCTAGAATGATATTTAAGTAGAATATAGAAAATAAAAAACCCAAAAACATTTAACTGGTTTCAAGTTCTGGTGGCCATTGTGCATTAGAGGTACCTACAGTCACCTAGCATCACTATTCTTGACATAAGATCCTCCTCATGTTCCACCCTCCAAAAAATTTCTGTGTGTGCAGTACCACAGCCAGAGGAATATCAAAAGGTGTTCAGGTCCACCAGCTCCCACCGAGCTCCACATGAAGTGCCGAAGTCACAGCCACTTATGTTCAAAAATATAGCTAGAAAAGGTAACCCTCAATACCTTTTACACTGGTTCATTTTCTAATTATAGTGCTATTAAATGCTATATCTACTCAATGCTATCCCTCTCTCTCAGTTTTACTGGGACTGTCCTAACCATAAGTTGGCAGACACAGACAGAAATTGGAACCACATCTGCGCACTTGCAGCTAAGTGCTCTGTCCAGTCGTTACTCTTGGATGGCATAAAGAGACAGTTTTGTGAGGTTACACAAAAGCAAAGGCTCTGACAGACTTTGAAGATATATTAGAAACTGATGGCTGATTGTGTCTCCACACAGAGGGGTTTCTAGTGCGTACTGAAAATCATATTGAACAATGAGTTAGCCCAAGAATGGACTAAAAAACTCTGTCTAGGAAGGCAGGCAAAATGCCTCAGAGGCAGGGCAAATAATGAAAGGTGGTGACAGCTTCACCCCTTCATTTCAGTGCACCATCTGTGTCAGTCCTTAGCTTCCCTAGGTAACAATGACTTTGTTACAGATTTTGTGACACAAGATAAATCTAGTTCAAGTTATCATGATTTAATTCCCATGTGAAATAATTTAAATCAAATAATAAATTAAAACAAACCAGTAATCAATATGTTTAATTTGAAAAGAGAAACGAGAAGAAAAAGGTTACTCAGCAAAACTAAAAGAGTTACAGTACACAGGAACATGCAGAGATTGCCTAAAATTCCTGAAATCAAAGCTTAAAATTGTTGTGGAAATTGCATTCCATCTATCTGTTTATTTAGCATCATCATAGTTTTCTTATCAAATTACAATCATTTTACAAGCACTGATATTCAATATGCTACTATGAAAATAATTATATTCTCAATGGTCGTTATGTATTTCATCCATTTGAGAAATGACATATTTACTGTGGGTTTCCATATAAGATAGGAAATTTCGGAGTTTCATTGCTGGAGGACACACATAAATGTTACCTAGACAGTGAGTGCAGTGGCTGTCACTTCAGGATTCCATTTCCCAGACAACAATATCTATGCAATTAAGATAGAAAGCACTTTAGATCTTAAAAGTCTATTATTCTTCTTAAGTCATATTTTAGTAATGAGTTTGTGATTTAGCATTGCAAATGTTAGAATTTTTTATTGTATCTTAGAATATTTTTTTAATAAAAATATATTTTGTGTGTAATCAACCCATAAGTCAGATGTTACATTGTTATGGGGTATTATTCACTAAAAATTCCATCTTCAACAATTTATATTTGAGAGTTATAATTAAAGAAACTATGAACATGTGAACACAGTCTACTTTCTACAATACTGTAAAATCAGTGCTATATTTAAATATAGTTTCAAAATATCCACTGTTAAACTAAATTTAATCTTTTTTATTTAGTCTTGCTTTTTTTTATTTCAACTTGTACTTATCAAAAATTTGTCTTTTCTTTCAGTATTTTTAGAGAATTTGTTCATTATTAAAGAAAAGAATGGGATCTATATCCAAATCTTTTATCTTCTCTTTTTATTTTAGAAATATGAGCTTGAATATATGAGCTTCCACATTTTCTAAGATAAACAGCACATAATTTGGAGTTTCTGGAGAGAAGACATAATGGTAACTGCACTTTGTGGGGGATTTATGAGAACCCATAGTGCAAGCGCCTGCAGACAGCATGGGGCACAGCTGCTAGTTCATAGGGATTGCAAGATTAGGTGAGATGATTCCACTCCTTTTTGCTTTCCCACTCTGAGATGACATTCCTATAGTTAGAATTAAAGTACATTTGAAATGCTGTCAAGATAAAGCTATCTCATAGGCTTACCGAATAGATGGCAGCATTGTTAAGAATTTCTGCAATGCTGCAGCCCCCTTCTCTGCAACTCTGGTCTCCTTGCATTTTCTGTATACAACTAACATTAAAGAATTTCTTGGAAAGCAGCTCTTCTACCTTCATGCCTCATTTCTAGAGGTCTTTAATTATGTTTTGAGCTTTTAGAGTTCTTTCATGCATCTTAGACCTTCATGTGCGTTGTAACTGCATCAAAAAAAGCCTAAGCTTTTCTTCATGTACCCAGGTAGTTACTCAGCTACACACTCCTAGATGCTTATGAGCTCTTCAAAATTAGTCAAAATCTATGAACTACTTAACATATGAGCTGCTGAGGTTTTGGAATTCTTGACAAAAATATTTTGAATTGTGAGTACTCCAGTGAAGATCAGGCCCACAATATTCTCGAGTTATCTTATTTTTGAAAAACACCTAAGCATCTAATAATGCATTAAAATTTAGAAAAAGGGGAAAAAAGAAAAAAAAAAAGAAAGAAAAAGAAGTGGAGAAACACAGAAAGCCACGAAATTCAAGGCAAAGATAAAATGTCACTGAAGTGAAAACTTCGGACTGGAAAATGCAAACTTAGAAATAAGTTAACCATGATCTCTTAATTATGTCTGTGCAAGAAAATTCTCCCAATGTCATCCCACTTTAATGCCTTGCAGTTAGTGTATATGTGTGTGTGTGTGTGTGTGTGCGTGCTGGGAACTCAAAAAATGAAGTTGCTTACTCTTTAAGACAAAATCAGGTAACCCTTTGCCCTAATGTGAATGTTAAAACCATCATTTAAGGCACTACTCCAAGAGAAGGGTTTTCTTTTAATTTTTACTTTACAGGGTGTTTTAAAATTCTTAGTCATCCCTTTACAAATGACACCAGAATGAGATTTACAAGTATTTTACCATACCACATGTGTTTTAAGCATTCTCCTTTCCTTCACCCAAATCATGCCTGTATGATTGCTGTATTCTAGATAGCTATGAGTAATGCTCAGACAGGACACTGAGCTAAATCATAGGAAGAGCTGTCCAGTTCAAAGAACAGATGAAAATGTATATGCAGCTTCTTTACATTTACATAAATGTGGTCTGTGGTGTTAGCATCCAAAACATTAATGATTTACTTTGTAAAGCACACAGAAATCCTAACTGTGAGCAAGACACCATCTTTACATTCACTAAGGTATACTATCAGGCCAACTGTTAAACAAACAGAACAGAAAACCTTCTTTAGGTACCTCAGCTTCTAAAAGAGAGCCTTTCCTTACACACTCTGGTAAAAGTAAACACATTTTAAGACAAAATTATTAAAATTATGAATCATTAAGATCACAGATCAAGAAGTTATAAAATTATCTCTTTGACATTCTTCCTCTCTCTAGGCTGAAATTGATTTTTAAATCCAAACCAAACTTAAAAACTTTAAAGAAAAATTTATATACATGGGTCTATGTACCTACCAATATTAATGCAGAGATTTATCAAAGAAATTACCATTCAGAAAGAAATCTAACCCCCTTCACAGAAAGTATTTCTGACCATTTACTGGTGGTATTTTGGTAAAATTGTGGTTAGAATAAGCTAACATCAAACTGCCCACCTCAGATTTGAACAATAAATAGGATAAATTCCTCTAGCACGAACCTTTTTATCTCTTCCAGTAACACAGCTACCTACAGTGCCTCATAAAATTATGGAGATCACTGAAAACAAACATCCTGAAAAATTAACACCCAAGAAAAAAAATACTCTCCTTCCAAGGAAGAATAAAGACACAGCAACAATAGATTTTGAGCAAACCCGTGACTGCTTTCAGTTGGTTAAAAACAAACAGAAAAGCCTAAATCTCCGTTCAACAAATACCGTCATTAAGGCAGCATTTAAATCATGAGCATGAAACAACCTGACATGAGTTTCTGAGTAGAAGCCTGGTAAGTAAAAAGCCTAATTTAGGCCATAGTCTGACTGATAAAACATACGTGAAATAGATTAATCATTATGAGCTACACTGCTCAGCCGATTGGGGTTTTAAACAGTCTGAAGAGCATGCTAACTTCATCCTCTGTCACTGGAAAACCTGCCCTCCACTCCAGCAGCCCAGTTAGGAATGTTTCTTTTCTTTTTTTACTGTTTGTTTTGGTTTTTAAGTTACACAATAATCTGTTGGACCTAAGATTTTCATTGACTTTGTATACAGGAAAGTAATGATTTAAGGTAGGCTTTTCCCCTTGTTTATCTTGAAGATATTCATATAAATGAGGATATCTACACGCAATGTGCAAAACTACATTAAATATTATACAAATATTTCTATTAGGTAAAACCATTCTTACACCTTGGATAAATCAATTTCCCTTCCTGTCTTGTTTCCTAGTACATTCTCTCAATGAGTTTATTTTCTCTCTTGGACATATTTCCATACAGAACTTCTACATCATTTAAAGCAAAATGGACTCCTTGAAGACATGGACTTCTATCATCCATTTAATTTTTCACCACTGATTCTCAAAGCACAATCAGGGAAGTACCTGTCAGAATAAACTGATATTACACTAAGGAACTAGGATGCCTCTGTTCCAATTTAATCTAGTAACCACCAGCTGAACGCATCACTCTGAGCAAGAAGATTAAACTCATTGCCTCATTTCCAGATTTCTCACTTCCAGCATTTACGAAATTGAGACAAGACATAGAAATTTTTCAGGATCTATAGATTAAACGTGCTAAGAAAAACACAAGGCATTGTTGTCATGTAATGGACTGTCTCCCAATTGCTGTCAATTCCAAATAAAATCATGGGAGTTGAACTTCTCTGCAAAGTCATTTTCCTGGACCATTAATTCCGAATTGCCATTTACAGAATAACTGCACTTTTGTTTCCCTGGGGATGTTGCTGCTGTACTTTAACCTATGCTATCCTTCTTAACCCTCACATCAAAATATATACAGCTGAAATAGAAGTCATGAGCTATAGGTCATTAATGCAGAGCTGGGCCTAAGGGTATCTTTAATAGTTCTGTCGAGGACATCCTTACAGTGACTGCATTTTTAGGGGAGTGGAAAGATTTTGCCCAGAAGGACACAGCTGGATCTATTCTGAGAAAGGTTAGCTGGGACAGCTGAATGTCCCTGAGGAGATAATAAATTGTGCTGGCCAATTTGATAGAGCTGATTCTGAACTGGAGGAAATCCAAACAGCAAAAGCCTTTTGAATGGTAAATACTTCCCCCATTAATTGCTGAAAATACAGGTAGGCTTGAGGGAGTTTCATTTCAAATATGCCTTTTTTTTTAGGTAACTTGCAGATAAAAAATGTACTGTACTTGAAAATGACTCTCATGACTTTGATGAGGCTCGAGTTGAGAAGAATTTCTCTTTCTTTCCTTTAGGAAACTCCAAGGGAGGAGCAAGGCTAACAAAGTTAATGGCTTGATGTCAGAAGTCAGGAGCGGAGGATCTGAGGCAGGAAAGAAGCACGGCTGCCTCCTGCTACTCTGCAGGGTAACTAGGAAGGCGCTGCATTAGAAAGAGCATCATTCCGACCACACTTTTGTCAGGCTCTGAATAGAAGGTCACCATCTCCCTCATTTTTCCCTTCCAATCAATATTTAGTCTGCTCAGCAGCTGCTAGAGCTGGCTGCCTCTGAACTTCATTGCTGTAAGTTACTGAAAAACTGGCTTATTACGACAATGCAGATCTCCCAGCAGATCTGACCTGCAGCGGCTGCCCTGTCTCTTTCAATCTACTCCAAAACACAGAGATGACTCCAGCACACAGCATTTACTGTACAAACCACTGTGAAGAAACTTGATCAATAGGAAAAGTAACAGGCTATGAGGGGATTTGGGGCCAAATACCTTACATAATACAAAGATTGGATTGAATAAGTTTAAGGTAACTAGTTACAAAAGGTCCCTATGGGAACTCATTGGTTAAAAACATAGAGTTTTACTTCATCGTCTTTTACCAAAGTTCCACCACAAATGTATTTTTGAAGGTTGTTTCATTCTTCACAAGACCTTGGGCAAGACACAAGGTCACAGACCAGACAAAAATGTTTTTGAGATATGTTAGATAAACACCCAGTTACAGAGTGATATTCATAAAAATTATTGTACAGACTCAGGAATTTACAGGTTCAAATGACTGATAACAGTATACACGACTTTTAGACCCTTGGTTAGTAGCTGGATGGTAACTAGGGTCTAAACCCACCACTGCAGTAGTTTCAGGAGGTACTAAATACTGAGTGAGCAAGGCAAAAAAATCACTTTCCATACTGTTTTGTAGGTAGCCCACAAGAAGTTATCTTGACCAGGCTACTAGCTTTACAGTTCATCTGTTAATAATTTTACACAGTAGAATATTTCCATTTATTTAATCTTACTTGATTTTTACAAGAAAGAGAATTTTCAATTTTAAGTTTCAGATTGTCTATCTAGAAACAAGATTATTGTTATAACATAGAAGACCTCCATCGAAGTGGAACTTCAGTCTGAATGCATGCATTCAGTCCAGTTATTCCCTGATAATGAAATTGCTTCAGAAATTAGACATTGTTGAAAAGCAACCTGATACCTTTACAGTATCCTTATCTGTTTTACTTCACTTTACTATCTGTAAAACTATGGGATCTAGCAAACATACAAAACATAACTAGTTTTACAGACAAGACAGTGAAAAAGTTTTATTTTCCTATGGTAATCTACTTTTAGTTCTTTTGGCTTTCCAGAGATCAGCCACAAATCTGCTTGCAAATTTTCAGAGATAAACATGCTTTTGGATGGCACATTTAAACACTGAAGCAAAACAGTAGAACTGGTTTAGGAAGAAAAAAGCAAAGTTGAGGCTAAATCCTTGACCAGAGCATACCCTTAATTATAAAAATGGTAGTAAAAATACAGCAGTGTTTGTAAAATCCTAAAAAAACAAAAAAAAACTCCCACAAAAACAACAAAAAAGCCCTCTATGATTTCATTTGGATTTCATTTGTTTCAGGTAGAAAATTTAAAATATTCCCAAAGCACATTTCTAGAATATCTCCTTTACTTAAGAAGTAGTGGTGCTCCTACCAGAATTAAACCTTTTAAGTTTAACTCGCTATTTGTGGAGGAGTTTTGATTCACCAAGAGCTGTGTTGTGACTACATTTGCATAGATACCTCAGGGGGAGGGAAGTGGTATATTAGTTAAGGCACAATTTTTGAGCTAGGCTGTATTCCAAGTTCTGTCCCAACTTCCTCTGTGACCTTGAAAAAAGCACCTAATTCCTCTGTATTTCAGTTCCATTTCTAGAAAATGAGGACAAGGAAACTGTGCTATCTCAAGAGTCCTGTGAAAAGAAATTAATTAGCAGTTGTGAAGCACTCATATGCTGCAGCCATGGCAATCTTCAGTCTTACAAAAATGGGGCAATGTAGTAAGGGTTTTTTTCCATGATCTGCACACCTAGAGGAGAGTCAATACTACAAGCTTTATTCTTGAGCACTTGGTACTGATGAAATCAATCACAGTCTGTTTCCATCCCCTCTTTGCCTCTGAAGGAGCACAGCTATATAAAAAACAGATTAGAAACCACCACGACGTTTGCTACACAAGCATATATTTTTTATTTGTCTGCCAATCCAAAAAAAAGAAACAAAATTCACTTATAATTCTTATTCCTCCACTAAAACAAGCTTCTCCAAAATTGTTTCTCGGAAAATGTATTTTCAGGAACACTAAACCCAGGCAAACTAACAAGCAAAGAAAAAGAAAAAGAAAGAGAAGAAAAAAATAGAGCATCAGTTTCAGAAAATACATAGCAGAGGAGATTCCCTTTTACAAACTATTTTAGTAGCTAGCAAACTCTGCAAGACATGCACAGTGATCTCTCCTGTGGGAGACACAGTTTTAAATCTCATGGCTATCTCACACCTCCCGCAGCTCACTTTTCTCACCTATTCCCATTATTTCTATTTGATGCCTTCCTACAAATTCATCACAGATTCATAAATAGTTTGGGGATGACTTAAACTGGGGGTGGGATTGGCATATTTAGTATTCATGCAAAATTTTTAGAGATTTTGATGAAAAAACAACATTTTAGAAAGTAGCAATAACTATTGAGTGATACAGCATATGCATGTAATGTTATTATTAATATGTTTATATAGTGCTTATTTGTCTTACCTGCAAGTTCAGCACTCAGCCTAATGCTTTGGTCTGTTTTGAATTTTTAAATAGGTAATTCTCTGTATTATGAGTATTTTCACCTCAAGAATACTCAGTATGTCTGGAGAGATTTCACTACTCTAATTCATTCCTACGACGTGTGTGCTACAAATATCAATTTGCCAAATAAAACAGGGATCAGTTAATGTCTGAAAGAGCAACAGAAAACACATCAATAGAAGAAACTTTTAACCCTTAGGCTAAACTGGCAATTTTAGTACTGCTCTCTGGAAATGTATGCTAGATCCCTGTAAAAATAACTTTTCCTTCAAATTTAATTTTAAGGATGGACTTTTAAGAATATTTTGAATAATTAAAAAGAAAATTGTAATATAATTTCAAATCAGTTTGCTGATTATTTTTTCCCCTGCCAATATTGGCTGTCAAATGCTATTGCCAAAAGCCTTAGTATCACAGAAATGATTTTATTGTACAAATCTCCCTGATGTTTAAAAAAAAAAGAATTCTTAAAGACTGTTTAAAGCACGTCTGTAATGGCTCAAAAACACATATGAATGCTTCACCACTATTGTATGTACACATATCTACAAGCATTCAACATATGGTCCTAATTCAGGAGATAATTTACATTCTTCCATAACTTCTGGGATTCCCATAGAACAAGAATGTTTTCCCATGGTGTGTGCGTTCAGCAGCTGGCACAACACCTGACTAATCCCACAGAGAAAGCTGCAGCAGAGATGATTGATAAGACAGAATGTAATGATGGAAGTACCAAAGTTATAGACATTGTAGACTGAAGAATGCTCAAGTGTGGCCAATGTAATTCTTCCCTGACACTTAATTAACACTCACCTATCGTATTTTCCTTGAAAAAGAAAGATTATTACTCTCTAAACTTTACTGCGGTAATTTCAGATACTGACAGCCTGGTAGTGGATAGCCTCACTGTGAAGGCAAGTGTTTATAAATGAGTTTTTGAAGGCAGCACAGACAGGCTGGCACTCTAGATTAAACATATTTTAACATACATGCACAACTGGATTTGAAAAGTAAAATATGCAAACTGCATTTTATGTAGAAATCACCTTACATTTTTCTCTGGAATGCTGGAGTAACCAGAGACTTAATACTGGTGTTACTCTTGTTTAGCACATATTGGCAGGGCTTTCAGGAGCTGCTGGGTAACACACAGGGTTACAATTGTTCCTATTCATGAAGTCCCATTAAAAAATCAGGCCTCTTTTCTTCTTTTTTTTTTCCCCTGCAAGACATGTATGACTATAGATACAAAAAAGGTCTTGAAAAGGTAATTTCGAGCATATAACTTTTCTTTTTTTTTAACTGGAAGTCATCACTTCTTTTCTGAACTTGTTATGAATATATACATGGCAACTGAATTTTTTGGGATGTAATTTATCTTATTACAGAAAAAAGACTTTCATTGTGGAAGTATTTTTTCTTTTTTTTTATTTTTATTTTCTAACTGGGAATAAGTTTGCATGGAGAAAAATATTTTTCATTCAGACAAGCAAAAAGAAAATAGCCCAAAACAAAATAAAAGGTATCTTGTAGCTAAGCAAATAGAAAAAAAGGATTTTTAATTTTATCTTTGGTATTTTAACTTTCAAATTGTAACCTGAGAGCAAGAGGGAGAAATATTGCTTTATTGCTGTTACACATGACAGTCCTCAAGTTAATTTTATGTACTGACTGTGGATTCTTGGGAAAAAAAATGGTTTAGGCTTTTCTCTCACTTCTCCATAATTCTGTAGTTACACTACAAGAAAAACAATTTGGGACATGGCAGGGACATACCTGTAAACACTTTTCATCAGAACATATTAGAATGTTTTGCTTTCAGTGAGATCTTAAAAATGTGGAGTTCCCAGACACTTTGCTGCTTGAGGAATGCACTCTGAGCTCTGAAAGGTCAGATGCTTTCTATGTATATCAGAACTACCAAATTATTATGCTGCACTGATGTGTGAGATTTAGATATCCATTAACACTGTAAGAAACACTCAGGAGTTGTTTTCCTTTCCAAATCATGAATCCAGATGTGCAGTGTTAGGTCTTGGTCTGTTCTGCAGATTACTCCCTATGCAAATATTGCAAAGGCTTCCAGAACCAGAACCTCTCCCCAGCCGAATAAACGAAAAAGAATTAATAAGAGATCTAAATAAAACACCATATAACTGCCCTCATATATCACAAGCCCATCCACAGGTCAGCAGGCACCACAGATAGCAAGGTATCTGGTTCTATTGCCTCTGCAGCTTTTCATCTTCCTTTGAGTCAAAGGAAGGAGGAGGCCCTGGCATTTCTGTGGGCAAAGTGAGTTTCTTGCCTTGTCCTGTTGTAGTTGTAAGGCCTGATGCTACACAGAACTCCAAATGAGTGCAGGAACTTTTGGAAAAGAGGACTTTGCAAGACAGAACTGATTTTCCAAGTAGGGCTTGTTAGTTGGTTGGTTGACTTGTTTGTTTTAAGTTTCTTATGCATTAGAAACCACCTGAATGTCCCAGGAACTGGAATGCATATCTTAGTATCCCATTACATTTTTACAGTGGTTGCAATAATTCAGAGCTAGGTATAAAAGAGCAACAACAACAGCATTTAAAATCATGCATTTTGCCCTACCCTACCTACCAATCTCAACAAAACATATGCTTTTCATAATTTGTTGTACAAGGTGATGCAAAAGGAAAGGTTAATTTTTCCCTAAACCACATTACAAGAAGATTAGAAGGGAAAGTCTTTCTATTATGCTTACATTTGACTTATATCTAGTTGTTATTTTAGTGAAAACTACTAGCAGGCACTATTTAGATGAAGAGGTGTTGGAGGACTCTGAGAGATCTCTAGGAAATCCATGGAGGGTAAAAAAGGTATATTGTATCTTCTGCAACAGGAAAGTAGGCAGTGACAGATGGTGCAGAATGCAAAGTTCACAGCAAAAACTCCTCCTTTAAATTATAGACACTTCTGTGGAATAGCATATACATACCTCAGTAAAAAATATCTAGCCTTAAATTTTAAATTAAAAAGGGTGGAGTACCCATCTACTCTGGCTGCTATGTATGATTATGCTGTTGAAGACACACAAGATGCCTCAAATGACAAGAAAAACACCAGCCTGACTCTCCAACAAAATTCAATCTTAAGGTAAAAATAGTCTGCAAATAGTCTTTGAAATATCCATATACTTGCAATTATTCTTTGCTTGCATGTTTGTTTAAAACAAGCCCAGAAAAATACTCTTTTAAATTAAGCTCAAGCAACTTTTGTAGCTTGAATAGAAAACATATATCTGAAAAACTTTCTTGTAATTCTATGCTTTTAGATATTTATTTCTATATCAACTTCTGTAATTTCTTCTTGCTAAAAATTATTGTGTGGTTATAGGATAATCTTCAAAATTATGACATAATGATATCCTATATCTGACCCGAATTTAACTACACTGCCCAAATAGTGAGCACTATATTTAGCTAAGATAAACAGCTTTAAATAGGCTGTGAGGTAGCATTGGTGAGGTACTTATTTAGAAAGTTTTGGAAACTGTGTTTAAACAGACAAATCCAGAGTAATATCTCACACCAACCTCACATGAGTTCAATACAATTCAAACCAATGTTCTCCCAGTTCCTGAGGTTAATATTGAAAGATTGTAAACAAGAGTGAAGCTGAACACTTTCCCCTAGAAGAATGGAGGAGGCTTCAGTTTCACAACTATCTTTTTATAAGCTTTGTTCCCTGTTTTATTTTCTCTTTCATTATTAAGACATTCCTTTTTACACTGTAGGCACCTAAGGTCGGGTAGGAATTGTTCCTAATTTTTAGCAGGCCACCCCAAAGGCATTGTATACTAGTTCAGCTACACTACCAGGTGCAAAGCTACCAGTCATTCACAATAGTGCTCATGACTGGAATTTTGATGGAACACCGGCTGTAGGCTGTAACTACTCCTCCTGCCATGTCATTATGGAGCATTTGCAAAGGATCAAGCACCAGTGGGCCATTCTCAAACAAACAAATTTGTCAGGCACAAACACCATCAGCTGAGAAGTGAAACTGCCACACACCAGGCAGACGTGCGTGTTTGCTTGCTTTGTCCTTCTGAGAATGGCAGCCTCTAAATACATTGGGGGTTTTCTAATTATCTGCAATGATACATCTGAATCTATTGTGCTATTGCATGTATTCTTTTATCTATCTTTCTACTGTCTGGACTTGCATTGTTTCTCTGGAAGTCTTCCTCATCCCTTGGTCCCACAAGTCTCTCCATTGAAGTCTTACGTTAGAATAAAGTAGTCACACTGACTAACAGATGCTTTGTAGGACTCAAACTTCTATATTCTTTGCTTTCCATATGAGCCACTCACCTAAATGTCATTCAACTATTCTTTAAATGACATGCATGGGTTTTTTTTGCCATTCTCATTGTTTTTCATAATCTAAGAAAATTATGTCAATGGCTTCATCCTTCAAGCTGAAAGAGTTTAAAGAGAAAAGTCACTCCATTGGTTATGTACTTGTTTACTGGAAGGAGACTGGAATTGCTGCCAGCTGCACTTGACATTTTTGCCTCTACTGAATGTTATCTTCACCTTGCTTCTGAAATTTGATTTAGCTACTCCCATTCCAAATGCTTTGTGCTATTCTACTGTCAATCTTCCAGCTGCTGGTATCAATTTCACAGGTGTCTGTGCATCTCTTCTAAACAACATACTCATTCTTTCATACAACAAGCTACACTAGTTTTCAGTGATTTTCAAACTCGATACATAACCCCCAGAAAGTATCACAATTTCAGGGAACAAGTTCAAGACATCAGTAAAGTCCCTTGGGCACTAAAACTTTCATGCCCGTAGCTAGGTCTACCCACAGTGCTGGGTGTTTTTGTCAACATGTTGTCTACTTTTTTTTTGCTGCTGACAAGATACCAAATAACACTTGATACGCATATCACTGGTTCTGAAGTCACAGAATGTACATCAGGCAGAACATAACAGATGACATGGCATGGAGAGCACTCAATAAGAAGTCTGGCCAAGATTTTGTCAGGAACTGTCAACAAAAACATTACACTGTAGTTTTTCAAGTCTGATTTTATCTTTTCTTCTTTCAGATGGTAAGGATGATGGCTTTTTTACATCTTCCAACATCTCTTGGCTTTCTATATAGAGAAAGTAGTCAGTAAAAGGACCCTATCTTTCCTGGATACCATAAGAGATCCTTATCATCATATTGCCATCACCTTTATGCCATTATTTACAACTTCTGATTAAATGCTGGGAAGATCATACTTAAATCACTGTTCCTTAATGAATATATTTTTAAAAATTTCATTTTCCAGTTCTCCCCCTGTGTATATACCATCTGTTCTACCATGACGGGCTCTTGTTTCTTTTCTTCTAGCAAGTAATTTCCTGCCTCTTATTTTCTTTGTAAATGTTCACTCTCTGCTCTGGGACTGGATGACAGTTTTCTCACTTATGCATGACAAAAGAGAAATGGTATGCCGAGAAATTTTTGGAAAGCCCTTCTACCAACGAATTATATTCCCATTCTTCAAAAGCAAATTAAAATTAAATGCTTCAACTACAGGCATTAAAGGTTATTTAAGCATTGCTAAAGGGGTTTTCTCAGGGTGTTCTCTACAAATAGTATCATACTATTTGTAGAGAATACAATACATCGTTGTGTTCAGATTTTCTATCTTAAACAAAATGGAGAATGACAGAATTGCATTCTTTCATTACCTACTTGCATCAAAGAAAATAACAATCCTTTGGAAACAACAGTATTTTACAACAAAATATCAATAACAACATTATTGAAATAGTCTCTCAAATGTGTTTTATGTGTTCACCAGTTTTAAAGCACCGTGTGCTTGTTAAGATAGAAAACCCCAATATTCTCAACACAATCTTTTAACTGAATTCACAGTATTTAATTGTCTTTGGTCTAGTGTCCCACAGGGGCAGTTGTGCTAGAAAGTGTAGTATTTTCCAGTTAAAATCAATAGGAAAATATTCACCACACTGAATGGGGAAAAGCCAAGTCTGAAGAGAGTACCATCAATCTACTACAAACCCAGAAAACATATACAACCAATTAAACTGCAAATACATTTTCACATAGTGCTTTCACTGAGAGTTAGTGATAGGTTTTACATCTATTGGAAAGAAGTTTTAAATCTAAAAAAGTGACTTTTAAATATTTTTTGCCTTATTTTTACCATATGATACAGTCAAATTAATAAGCAATGCCAATGCAATCTAGATGCTCAGCCAGCTGTCTCAGGCAGCTCACACCATGTTGTTAAAGACTCTTTCTGGTACATGATTAATTATATTGCAACAGACACGTTCCCTAACTATTTTTATTTTCCTTTTTTTTTTTTTTTAGGGGTGTTCTTCTTACTTCAAGGAAACACCAAATAAGGTGCTAATGATCATCTTTTCCCCAGATAATTAAAAAACTTTCCTGAGAAATATCATGCTGTTGTTCAGGCTTTTATACAATGATTACCAGCAGATATCAAGTGTTTACACTGAATATGACACAAATTAACCTAGCAGGAAACTCATTACTGCTGTGTACTTAAATGGTTATGAATTAACATATGTACCCATCTAAATCTGAAGGTGGGAATTATTTAGTGTGCTGAAACGGGAATGGTGTTGCTAGTTCTCATAAAAGACAGAAATCCCATTCTGGGCAACCATAAGCAACCTGTTAAAATCCAAACAGCTGTCATAAAATTCAGGTAAATCAAGCAGCTTTTTCGATACCATGTTTCTCCTACAGCTTCCTTTTTCCTCTCTATCTTTCCTTTCACAATGTCTATGGGCCTACTACTACTGCTTAACAAAATGCATTCATTTTCCATGTTCTTTGTCCTGCACTACTGCTATCCTTCTTTAGAGCAGTTCTGTAGCCAAATTTATCACCTTTTTACTTTGAGGCTCTGATGCAGACACCTAAAGTCTTGGAATTACTCATATATATAAAATAATTTATCATATGCAAAATTAATTTTGAAATATTCCAATCCTGTACTATAAACATTTTTGCTATCTATTTGTATTTTAAAAAGTTTGATAGACAGTATACACAGTTACAAAATACAAGGTTGATATTCCACAAAATTTGTCAATATTTAATAGTGCAAAGTTGATAGTATTTCAAGAATTTAAGTTCTACAGGGTTGTAATGGCTGTAGTGTTCCAGGTAAAACAGGAAGTTTGAATACTTCTCTGAATTTTCTATAGAGTGACAATACTAAAAAGAGAAGCAATAATACACATGAGCACCTAACCCCATGATCTCCTAATCTATGAAGAAGGTCATTAAGGAACACAAGAAAATTAATGCAAAATATATTTCTTGATGACAATCTCAAACACTGGAATGGAGAAAGCTGAAGTGATAATGTCTTATTAGTTATCATTATAACCTAATCTTTGTATCAAAATTTTGCTTTCTGTGATGGAGACTTATGGCTAATAAGAAACACAGCAAGTGAGGATGCTAGAGCTCACTGAAATTGAAAAAGTGTTAAGAATTCAGTGTTAAATAGCACTGATCCCTGAGGAGTCTCAGTGCTGATCCCTGAGGAACAGTACTCTGCACTGGTCTCCATTTGGACATGGAGACATTTACTGCAACTCACTGAGTACCACCATCCAGCCAATTCCTTATATAGCACTTGTCCAGCAACCAAATCCGTGTCCCCCCAGTTTAGAGATAAGGCTGTTGTTCAGGACAGTATCAAATATTTTGAACAAGTCCCAATGGATGAAATCTGTTTCTTTTCTTTCATCTACCATCACTATAACCCTGTCCTAGAAGGCCACCAAATGTGCCAGACAAGGTTTGCCCTTAGTGAAGCTATGCTTGCTGGTTTCACCTCATTTTCCATGTGCCTTAACACAATTGTTTCCTAGAAAAGATTGGGACCAGCAGCTTGTGTAGATTACATCTGCCACAGGGATTCAGAGAATGGTGTCCTTACTGTTAATGGGAGAGATGATGACATATGAGCTCATTCAAAATCAATCCAGCTTGCTGGAGGCACATGAGAGATAATTCTGTGAAATAGATTAGTGCACTGGAAAGAGTGGAAAGAAATGCAGGGGGTAACAGGGATACCAAAAGCTTCATCAGACTCCTGCCAATTTTAGCTGGACAACCCTCTCTTACCTAGCAGGCATCTGTTTTAAAAGTGCATGCAACATTTGCTGCATGTGGATGTCTCCCCACACTGTGTCCTGGAGTTGAAAATAAACTGTTAGCTGTCTGATACAAAAGGGAGAATGCTACAGGTACCAGATCATGGAAGGAGAAAATATTTTCATTAAGAGTCTAACAGCCATGAGATCAAATACTATATGTTACCAAAATCTTAAGCTAGCTATGTCTGAACAACTTTATGCAGTGACATGAATGTTATTTTAAATCAATAAAAAAATCTGGGCTTCAGATTTTTTTAGAATGTAAGAATGTCAACTCCAGTCTCCTTTAAAAATGTATTAATAAATTTTCTGGTTTGGCATGTAATTAGGAGACATATTCCCAAATGTTGAAGGCATCAAGTGATTCAGCGGAAACTATGAAATTGCTAGGAGTGCTTGCAGTCAAGGCACTTATTTAGATGCTTTCCTAATGACTTAAAGCTTACTTAAAGCAATACATTATACATTTCTAAGTCTTCTGAAGAACACCCCAACAGAAGTGGTTTTCTTCTGTTCCAGAATGCTTCCCATAAGCAAAGTTTTCACTGTAAGTTACATGTATTGGTTTCCAGGCACACCTAGTACAGATCAATTATCTCTGTGTTTGTGTGGTATACCTGTTCATCAAAAATCACTAACAGAATATCCAAAAAGTAACAGAAAAGAAAGAGCCTAACCAATGAAATGAATGTGAAACATTCTCTTGAGCATTTTACTTGCTGGCTAGGTTTCACAGAATCATAGAATATGCTGAAATGGAGGACACCATCAGAGTCATTGAGTCCAACTCCTGGCCCAGGTCCAGACACCCCAGGAATCACACCATGTGCCAGACACCATTGTCCAAACACTTCTTGAACTCTGTCAGGCTGGTGTCACGACCACTTCCCTGGGGAGCCTGCTCCAATGTCCAACCGCCCTCCGGGTAAAAAACCTTTTTCCTGGTTTGATTTTGTTGTCTTAACTTCATGGAGGTATCAGGTAACTGGGCTTCCACCCAGTTCTAATTCACTTCTCAGTTAATCCTGCCTGGCATTCATCACATTTACATATGGATAAGAAGAACAGAGCAATCGCAAAAATCTGCAAACATGGAAAAGCTGTCATTTTTACCACAATAGCATTTGCTGCATGGATAGAAACCTAAACCCCAAACTTCATATCACAGTTATGCAAGTATTTGCTCACACTTTAACACTGAATAACATTGCAGCAGGCATACTAGACCTCTACTGGTAATACTGCCAGCATGATATAAAAATAATCTGTAGTCCATTTTAAGATCAACTCAATATGCCAACCATTAACTTACAAGAAAACTCACTAGCTGAAAAAAACAACATTAAACAGAGTTCTATTCTCAAATCTTTCACCTTTTATTCCCTTTGCATTAATTGGAATTTGCAGATTTTTCACCACACTACAAAGCTTAGACACTCCAAAATACTACTGAAAAAGCACACTTTTAAAAAAATAACCACAATGAAGGTATTTCCAAGCTTTTAGTGTTCTCTTGCATGTATTTTTTTCACTTGCAATTGATCAAGGTATTTGTGCTACTGTAGTTAATACAGAGCATATATACAATTGTTCAGGCGGAAAGCAAGGAACTTGTATGAACAAATGCTGCAACACACTTAAATCAGCAAGTCATTACAAGAAGACAGTAGAATTTAAGGTGTCAAAGGAAAGATAGTTCTGTTAAATTAGGGGTTTTTCATGTGTATTTTTAAAAGCTGTAGCACAAAAGTAAATGTGAGCAAGAACTCTACATTATTTTGCTTATCTGTTAATAAAAAATAATGAGAAAGGATAACTTTTCTCTTTGCCTCTTGGAAGCACTGGTGAGTGTCTTGACTGCATTGTTTACAAGTTAGTAATACTGAACTTATTTTGAAATACTGCTTTAGTTTATTTAGTTCTACCAACCTAGTAAACACCACAGACTCTTTACAAAGTTGACATCATATAACCCTGGTATGTCTCCAAGCCCTGTGCAGCCACTTTCTTGATCCCTGCAGAGGGATGGAAAAGGGAGTAAGCAGGTAAAAGTGAGAAATCTCCTGGGTTGAGATAACAACAGTTGAATATGGAAAGATTTACAAACCTCAATGTGTTATCAACACTGTTTTGCTCACAAATCCAAAACATTGTACCCTACAAGCTACTATGGAGAAAATTCCATCTCAGTAAAAACCTATACAGAAGTATTTGTAAAACACTGAAATGTTTGGAAAGTGCTTAAAATTAAGTCTATGTAAATATAGTGGCAAAGCTCTGTGAATGACAAATTATTTTCCTTAGCTTCCAGCCAATCAGCTGGCTTAGATTCCTATTTGCATATCACTGTATATTAATTTCAAATTCATACAAGTACATACTTTTTTTTTATATATTGGCCCACTGCACGTTACCACATAGAAATGCATTAATCCATATGGCTGCTTTTATACCAGGTCTTTTGACAAAACCATTTTTACTCTCTACGGATATCTGTAAGTCTTTAATACCATACATGTGGATGTACCTTTGCATTTCCTTTAGGGTTTGAATTAACCCAAAAGTAAAGGACACAACCAAAAAAAAAAAAAAAAAAGAGAAGACACCACCTGAAAATGCTAGCCTGGGAAGACTTCTTGTGAACCCTTTAATTCAGAGAGACACCCTGGCAGAGGAAAATCAAAGAGAAAATCAAATCAAATCAAATTGAAGGCTAAAACTGTATGCCACAAGGATTTTCTAAAAGACCACATGAAAATCTTTGCCAAAAATTAGTGCATGCTTATGAGGGAGGAATTAACTTTGGGAGTGTGCTGGTTTTACTTGGTCTGTTTTTGGTAGTGGGGGGAGGGGGGGGCACAGAGATGACTTCTGTGAGAAGAAGCTGCTGGAAGTTTCCACCGTGTCCAGCAGAGCCAATCCCTGATGGCTCTGAAGATGGACATGCTGCTGGCCAAGGCTGGGCCAGTTGGAGATATTGGTTACACCTCTGTGATGAGATATTTAAGACGAAATCAAAACAAAGGGCACACCATTTTTTCTAGCCAGAGAAGAGGAGGAGGTGAGAACATGTGAGGGAAACAACCTGGAGACACCAAGGTCAGTGGAGAAGGAGGTGGAGGAGGTGCTCCCAGCGCTGGAGCTCAGATTCCTCTAGTGGCCGTGCTTGAAGACCATGGTGGAGCAGCTGTGCCCCTGCAGCCCATGGGGTCCACAGGAGATGTAGAGATCCACCCACAGCCCACGGGGAGGTGCCCATGCCAGAGTGGATGGATGCCTGGAGGAGGCTGGTCCAGTGAGAGACCCAGTGGACAGAAGGGAGCCCCTATTCCAGGCTGGAGCATCCTGTCCTTGGAGGTCTGCACCCCGTGGACGAGGGACCATTGCCACAGCAGTTTAGGGAGGACTGTCTGCCCGTGGGGGTACTCATGTTGCAGCAGTTTTGGGTGGACTGCTGCTCATGAGATGGACCCACCCAGGAGGAGTTCACAGAGAACTGTCTCCATGGGAGGGACCCCACGGTGCAGCAGGGGAAGGACTCCTCTGCATGAGCAGCAGAAAAAGATCGCAGCGATGAACTGACCAAACCCCCACGCCCTGTTCCCTGCACTGTCTGTGGGAAGGAGGGAGGGGCTGGGGGGAAGAATGGTGTCTTTAAGGGCTTATTTTACTTCTCATTATCCTCCTCTGATTCTGTAAGCAATAAATTCACTTTTTAAGTTGAGCCTGTTTTGCCCTAGGAGTGGTTTGTTTTGTTTTTTCCTTCCGGACCTGGTCTCAACTCATGACCCTTTCCTCCCTTTTTTTTCCCACTCCTCCGCCCAGCTGTGGCAGGGGAAAGCAAGTGAGCAGTTGTTGTGGGTGCCTGGCACTTGGCCAGTGTCGAACCACAACAGGGAGGCTAGTGGGAAAAATAATCTTCTTTTCTTCCCTTACTCCCCAATTTAGGGTAATCAACTTTCACTTATAGTGGTATATACTCATTTTCTTTCCTATCACCTGAGAGCCTAGTCTGAATAACACAATTTTCCCAGAGTTACATTATTAAGAGGCATAAAAGTGTGTGCGTGCACCTGTGTCTGTGTTCATATCTGAACAAGGAAACAAACTAATATCAAAACCTCATTCTTCAGAAGTCTCACAGATTTCTTTACATATCCTAGCTTTAACTATACTAGATTTTTCCATACTTTGAATGGGATTCCCCAATATATCAGGAAGCAAAAGCCAAATGAACAAACAAAAGCTCTTAAAAATGATGTTATAAATGATGGAATGCTTTGTGGCATGTTTACTGTCTTTAACCTAAAGGATAGGTTTTTTAACGTTCTTCAGAAGAATACTTCCTGCACATTCACTTTAATAATGCATCATACCTGCCTAGCTACTGAATTATTTCATATTAGCTTCAGTTTGAGTTCTCTTCTTGTTTTCTTAACAGTTCTGACATGTCTCCTGCAGGCAGCTCTCACAGGCCATATCAGAAAAAAAGATGAGAGTGATCCTGGAGGTGCATTCCAGCCAGGGGCATCAGCCAAGAATAAACAAATGTGGACCCAACACAACAGTATAAGGCAGGAATTTTGCAAGATAATTTTATTTTCCCCTATGCAGAATTACAGTTGTCCAAAAACATTCCCTTCCTAATGCCTTCCAACAATCTTGGCTAATAGCAACTCATTAAAACCAACCACGTTGAAAAGGTGATTGTTGGGAAAACGCCTGTCTCATAAAATGCCTTTGCTCTGAAAATGAGGCTCAAATGCTGACCATAAGTGTAAATCTATAACCCACAAGAGAAGACTGAGCTTTATCTGTGGGGTTACAAGCTACTACACCAGCGCAGGAGGAAGGCTACCCTGCCTAGCAGCCTCTCCAAGCACTTGAATGTCAGTGGAGCCATTTTCTGCAGCCACTTCCCTTCACTTTCCCTCCTGCATGGACACAGGCTGAACCCATGCACAGCCTTCTCTGCTCCCTGACTCCAAGGTGGGCACAGATTGCACCGATCGCATGAGCCAGGCCTCCAGTCTAAAGGATGCTGTAGCAGGAGGCAAATATGTGTCCCTGGCTGTGCTCTCATATTTGTTGCACAGGAGTTGATGATTAATTCGATTAATAACCAAATTGTAAAAAAGGGAGTTCTTTAATAAATCTGTTTTTCCTTTCATTAAGACTATCATTCAGTAAAGTATTTCAGAACATAATGTTTCATTTTTCTGTTAATATTTTCCTCTTTTCATTTGTATTAACATTCCACAATCTTATCATTGTTTTTGACATTTATTCTTCTGTTTCTTCCCTGTGGTCTTCTTCATTTCTCTTGTCAATTATCATTTTATACACATTATTAATCACTTCAGCATCTGCTCATTCCAAAACATTAATCATTCACATTTTTAATAAACAAGGATTTTGAAAGAGCTAGCTACACTGTTTTGTTTTTTTAAGAGCAGTGCATAAGATTTCCACCAGAAAGTCCAATCTTACCCTCCTCCAGCAATATATAGGGCTGATACAGTCCTGAATTGTGAGGGATTTCAAGGCTCTTGTTTAAGTAATGCAGAACCTGCAATGCAGAAAACACTGGAAGGGCAGCTATCACATGGGAAAGTTATCACATAGTTGTCACATATCACATCATCTCTGAGTCTGTTCATTTTACAGGAAAACAAGGAAAGTCTTGTCCTACCTCTTTTTGCTTGTCCTACTTTCACTGAGCCATGATGATGGAATCTGCTGTTTGCTTATGTTTTTAGTTTATGAAATCACAACGGAATGATGGCAAGTGTCTAATTAATCACTTCTTTGTCTCAGACCTATGAAGTAATTTAAGTTCTTAACTGGGAAAAGGTTAGACACCAGCACTTCATTGTGATCTGAGACCACATTCTCTCAGTAACAAAGTCAAATCCATCCTGCCACTAAAACACGCTGCTCTTTTTTGGTATGTTTCCTTGCTTCTTTGAGGAAGGCAAGAAGGTGGCTTCCAGTTTTGCTTTTTTGGCTGGAGCACCTCTCCTATACAGACAGAGAGGGAGTTGGGACTCTTCAGCCTGGAGAAGAGAAGGCTTCAACGAGATCTTATAGCAGCCTTCTAGTACCTAAAGGGGGCCTACAAGAGAGATGGAGCAGGGCTTTTTACATGACTTCAAACTGAACGAGGGTAGGTTTAGAGTAGATATTAGGAAGAATTTTTTACTTTGAGACACTGAAACAATTTTCCTAGAGAAGCTGTGGATGCCCCATCCCTGGAAATGTTCAAGGCCAGGTTTGACAGCACTCTGAGTTACCTGGTCCAAAGGAAGGTGTCCCTGCCCATGGCAGAAGGTATGGAACTCGCAGGTGTTTAAGGTCCCTCAAACTCAACCCATTCTGTGATTCTATGATTTACAATGAACTATAATTTTGCATTTGTTTGCACTGCTAGTTCTGCTTATGTAAGCAGCCTGACTGCCAAATGCATATCTATGGTAAGTGATTTAGTACAGAATCAGACTGCAAGTGTTAACTTGGTGTTATTAGTCAATGGCAGATCTCCTACTGATTCCAGTGCTGCCATTTAATGCTACTGCTTTTATAAATCACGCACAGAATGCTAACTACCATCAGTGTTATTATCAGATACTGTGCATATCTGCAAGTTTCAGGTTTTCCATTTGAGAGTTCTACTTGCTATTTTTTATATATTAATTTCTCTAGGACTCTGTATCTGACATATATATATATATATATATATACACACACACATGTATATGATATCCACAGAAGCATCCTGTTCAACTTGAGCTGGACCCTGGTATTATTTGTATTCCTCTTTTACTTGTAGACAGTTTTGGATCTGTCTTTGCCATTCCTCTTGCCTTTGAGAGTGCTCCTCCATACCTTCCAAGCATCAAATTAGTATCTCAAGTTCTGGTGTTTCAAGTGGTCTTCATCTGACACTGTCATTTATTGATTGCATTATTTATGATGTTACCAATCCTCAGTTATAGCATTTATTCTCATTATTCTTCCCAGCTGCTTTTCCCCTAATCTAGTCAATAAGAGAAACCTTGCCTTAATTTCAGCAATATATGAACTCTGGACAGCTTGCTCCATATGACCAATCAATTGCACTACTCAATACCAATCACAGGGCTCTCATTGGAGGCATTACAGCAGAAATCCTTCTTGCTCTGTTGCACCCTTAAATGCTATCTGTTCAATGATGTCAGCTATCTTTCACTATTCATTACTGCACACTGTCTGTCTGAAGACTCTCAAAATTATTTTTATAGTGACTTACTGCATATAACATTTCCCCTGTTTTTCCCACAATGTCATATCTTAGTTCACTAATTTTCCAGTAAATCTGCCCACATCCCTGCTTTCTCCTGATAGACAAATTAATCTGATTATGTGATTTTTGTTCAATCACCTCACTGGCAAATCTAAGTGCAGCAATTAGTAATTAATTGTTGAATTATGGCTCCTCAAACAGCACCAGTACTAACTATCAAATATTTAAATGTAAAGACATTGTTTAGGAAAGGAAAAATTTTCTCAAGAAAGAATTTGAGAACTGTGCTGTATTCTCAAGAAAACTCTGCCTAATGTAAAACACCATGCAATATTTTACCTTCATATTGGCCCAAAATTGTCCAGGAGTAGGTAGGAATATCATCAATAAATTAATTCTTATTAAGGAAAGAGAAACAATTGTGTTGTCATTGCTTAGGATATTCTTAGGCATACTAAAAGCATATGAATTTATTTGATTCCTAGTATCATGGATTCTTTGTGTCTGTAGATCTGAGAAGCTTTCAAAATATTCTGAAAAGTCTTAGGTGTAATCAACAAGGATTTTGTACAACTGATTGAGTACCAGAAATATGTTAGCCACTGTAATAATTTCATAGATAGTTATGAATATATTGTTTATAAAAATAATGTACCCATGTAAAAATTTATATGTACCTCAAAAAGTTTTTATATGTGTAAAAGGCTGAAATCAAGTCTGGTTTGATATAGCTCTCAAGGAATTGCAGATTTGATTTTACACGGCCACATAACCACAGCGCCAAGCACACACACTTTTTCGGATAGACTTGATTTGTACTGTGCTAGACCCAGTCCTGTGGGTTCCATCTGTTTCTGGAATGAAATTACCTAATCTTAAAGCCCTTCTGTGTAAGAATATGATATTACCTTCCAGAACGTAATGATAAATAGAATTTATAAGATTTATAGGGTACCTCAGTTTAGCCTGCAAAAGAACAGCGCAGAGCTACCATTTTCACAGAAGATAAGCAAAGATGATCCAGGGAGCATTCTCTTGTCAGTGAAGAGCCCATACTGATCATTAGACTAATTAAACTAATTTTCTGTGCCTACTTACAGAGGACATGGAAAACAGTTTCCTTCTCTGCTCTTTCGTTTCACAAACAAGTACTTCCCTTTTCTGGAATCAAGAGCACTTTATGTTATGAAGCTTTTATTTTAGAGTATGTGTGTGTATGTATGTATACATATACATACACATAACCTCTCTGTTTCAGAGGACTGTTAAAAGGGAAGGTATAGATATTTACAGGAAGCATCCTGATATGTAAGCATGGAAAATTTTATATATATAGCAGCTTCAAGATTTTGATAAAGAATTTGGGCCCCTGTGTAGCTCCAGAACTAATAAGAATTATAAATGTGCAGCAGTTTGGGAAGTATCTCTTCTATTTCCACAATGGAGAGAGGTAGAGGTATGTTTGGAACTGTGTTCCATGTTAGGTGAAGCAAATTAAGATCTTTGTTTTGGCAAAGCCCAATTAAGATGTATCACCTAAGTAAGCCCCTACAGTTACCTGTCCTAGTCACTATACAGAATATTTTTCCTGGAGGAATATTTTGACATTTTATTGAAGATATATTAGGATAAATTATTGTTAAAATGCTGAAAAAGATATTGTATATCCCCAGCCTAAGCCTTTTTTTTTTCTCATGATTTCGTATAAATATTCCAGTAATAAGTAAGAGAACAGAATTCATATTCTGTAATTAAGACGTGGGAAAATATAAAAACACAGTGAAGACCAAATTCTTCAAAATATAAAACACATAAAATTTCTAGCAAATTAACAACTTTACACTAACTTTAAAGCAATTTACTTCAGACATACTTAGGAAATACAAAGCCTGTTTAGTAATAGTGAAATATTGTAAACAATTTTTAACAAATACATTTTAAACACAGAGCTAAACACATTCATCCTGAAGACCATTGCGGTGAGCTATAAATATGATAATTTCAAGTCATACTGCCTTGACTAAGCTAACATCCAATCCAGAACAGTTTGCTGAAAACGATAAAAAGTGAAATAAGTAGAGCTCTAAGTTGCTGCTATCAATACTAATGACACGCCTGCAACAAGGTTAAATTAGTTGACTCTATAGTCAATATTCTCAGAGTAGTCTGGGATGTATGTCTTAATTATTGTCTTTTTTAACAGAAAAATTAAAATTTCAGTGTTATGCTGTAAGCTTTCCCTGATCCCTCTACTCCTTCAATGTTTTTACTAGTTAAAAAGATTTTCCCTAGTAGCAAGATATCTGAGGTACATATAGTTAATCGGAATTAATTTCTAGTTGAACTACATTTCAAATCAGTCATATCTAAAAAAATGTATTATAAACTCAGATATCCAGATATAAACAGGAAACCCTGAAGAGCCCTCTGACTACTTTTTAGTTATAGCATACACTTGTTTCACTGCAAAAAGATTTGTGCTCATTGTAAATTTTAAAAATGAAAACAAGTCAAGGAAATATCTAAGTGCAGTTCTTTCAAAAGTCTTAGAGCTACACAAAGCTCTGTAAAACAAAAGGCAATTTTACAAATTATAGATATGATTTTCAAAAATTGATTATTTATTTATCTGAGTTCTGTTTCCTCAGGAGTAATTATGAAAAGGTTATAAATTCATTATACATTTACAAACAATTGAATGAAACCCAGTAATTCTGACTATTGCAAAAGACAGACCCTTCCAGAGAGGCATGCACATCACTAGGAAGAGCTTTTCTAGAAAAATGGCTCAGAAAATAAATGCAAACACAGATATATTGAGTAATATTGAATAAAATGATAAATCTTTTTGAAGATAGTCTAAATTATACTGAAAATAAATTGGCTAAAAGTCATTTGCATTGTTCCACTATTATTAATGAAAATTGGCCTCATTTTTTAGGACAGAAATCATTACGTAGTTCTCCATGTAAATTACTAGCTCTGTATCCACTTGGTTCAGTAGAAGATCAGCATCAAATCTAGGTAAACTTTTTCATGAATGATCAAATATCTGAAGGCAATTTTATACTGTCTTGTTTTTGAAGGAAATATTTTTCTGGTATATTTACTGTAGAAGGTAAAGCTGAAAATTTATAAGCAGCTTTAAAAATCTGAAATCTCAGTATCTTTTAAGCAACTCATTTCCAGAAAAAGAGTGCTACTTTCTGTAAAGCAGACACAGTCAAAAAACCCCAAAACACCAAGATAAAAAAAAAAAACAAAAAATAAAAACAAACAAAAAAGCCCATCTCAAAATAAACAGTTCTAAGAAGTGTGTTTAAAAAGAAAAAAAACAAGAAACTCAGAACCCAAGCTAAAGATCTAAATGTCTGCCTTTTCTTCATACATCTCATAAAATTGTTTAGTAGGCAAGTATATATTCCTTAACTTAATGATCCATAAATAAACTCATTATGAAATACTAGTTAATATCTACTGCAATTAAAAAATTACATAAAACTTTTGAAAATTGTAGGAGTAAACATTAAGCAGTAACTGCCAAAACCATACTGACAAAGGAAGAGGTAGGAAGAAGAACAAAACACAGGGGACCAAAATCCCATTTCAGTTTTGTGAAAAAGGGATGAAATATTCACCTTGGCACCATTGTCAGTATACTAATTTTTGTGCGGTCCTAAGGCTAAATACAGTAGAAAACTCTTGTTTTCAAAAATTAAATACTACTTTATAAAATTTCTATTAACTCAAAATGGCAAAGATGTGAAAAGGATATGTTTTGATGTATAAGTAAAGAAAGAAGGGATGTGATTGTATTGCTATGTGATACAGCACTTTGCTTTTGGAAACACTTCAAAATTTCCTTGAGTTTCTTGATATTTTGCCCTCAGGTGATAGAACTGAGAGGAAAAAATGGCCACAATCCTGGTATATAACACATTCCCTATTTTCTTAGGCCCTGAAAGAAGAAATTTTTTCACAAAAGAGAAAACAGTGGTTATAAATGCAATGGGAATCCTCCTGAGGAAACAAAACAAAACCAAAATAAAATAAAAACAACCAACAATTCACTATGAAGAATCATTTTAATTTTTACCGCCATGACAATATGTCATTAGCTCAGAAGACAAAACTACAAACAAGTCATACAAGGCTTTTATTGTCAGGGTATGAAGTGGAGCAGGGAAATATTAAATTTCAAACTGCATTCACTTTCGAATCAAGATTTGGCAGAAAATGCTTTTTTAAATAGTGGTTATCCTTAACTGTCAAAATGCTGCTTACGTGCTGTCTGGAAAAATTATCATTCATATTCATATGTCAGTACTTCTAATCTTCACTGTCAGGCAAGGTTAAAATTCAAGTCAGAGTTGGTTTTTTGTCAATGATACTTATTGCTCCTAAATACTAATATGTAGACAAACCTTTCTTAATGCTGCTTGCGCATGTTGCAGCACTGTATTTCAGGCTAACCCTTTATAATTTCTCTGTGAAGAGTTCCATTTGGGAGGGGAACAGGATCTTCTGTTAGGAAGGAGACAGTAGATGTCTTTTTGATGTTTCAATTTAGTGATTTACGTTATTTTTCTGACACGCTGCAACATCAAGGAAAGACATTCTACAAAAGCCTGACCATCACATTCGAGAGAACTTGATTTCCATAATGGATCTCCATTAGGGTTTCCATATGAGTTGACAGCATGACAGTTAAATCTCTTCATGCTTTTCTATCACTTCACATAATAAAGTGTCAAACTTCCTATGCACACTGAAGTAAAATATGTACAATATATAACACAAAATCAAGCCAGGCACAACCAGAGCATTACAATATTCTATAAACAAGGGTAGGTGGTATCAGACTGAAATCTAGAAATTACAGTCTCCTAGGTATAATGGTTTCATTAAAATGTTCAAACAGTGTCTCCAAAGCTAATTTTCTTTCCAAAGTACCCATGCATAGAAAGTACAGCAATAAGACATCCCCCTGCTATGCCTTTCTGAATAGCAGATTAACTGCAGAACTAGAATGATGTCAATTTGTTTCAAAATATTGCAGCAAAGCTTTTGAATGGGTGAGCAATTACTAACAGAGGGTGCAATTATAACCAAGTCACAGGGAATGCTTTAATATGGTTCTTCTCCCATGTACAAGGAATAACAAGAAAATGTAATGAAAGAGGAATAATGAGACAGCTGGATTTGACAGCACCTTGGCAGCCGTCACTAAGAAAGTAAGTGCATTAGTTCAGTGGAATCCATTCTTCAAGAGATCTCCTAAAGAAGGAGGAGGAGGAGAAAGCATCTTGTCAGAGAGCAGCCGAAAGCTACCACCAACAGTGGTGGCATAAGATTTACTTGAATCAAAACAAAATTTAATTTTTATAATAATTAACAGTTAAAAGGCAGCCATTTGGGCAGTTTTTACTAGACCATATTTTCATTTTATTTATCCTCTTATCCCAGATCCCCAGCTTGGTTTTTAACTCTTTGGAGATGAAATAAAAATTTACTTGTGACCTCTCAATTCTACAAGCTCACTCAACAATTCACTCTTTTGTTTCTGAATGAAATTTTTACAAAGTGCTTTTTGCCATTTGTCACATTAAGGAAGCTTAACACTATTTCTGCACTTAAATAGGTCCTGCCTGGAGCCAGCTGGTCTGCCTAGGCAGGCTTGGGAGGAAGAAAATTAAGTTTCAGAAGCAATGGGCTAAATTCTCCTTTCAATTATCCATTGTAACCTTATTATATACAAAATCAATGATACAATGTTCTCCCATGTTTTGCTAGTAGAATCAATATAATTGTCCTTATGGTATTCAAATGCTACAAATACGGCAAATATTTTTATTAAAGATAGATAACTGCAGCAAACCCCCAAACATAAAGAAGCTTTATGTAGACTACTGCCAAAGTTCTTTTTTTTGAACAACGTTCTTAAATTACCAAAAGCTGCAAGAAACAAAACACTGAGATCAAACTGTGCTATGCCCTGTTCTGGCCTCCTCAGTACCGGAAGAGTATAACAAAGGGTCACTAAGATGACTGAAAGACTGGACCATCTCTTCTATGAGGCATGGCTGAGATACCTGGGACTGTTCAGTCAGGAGAAGAGAAGGTGACCATGTTACTGTGGATAAATACCTGGAATAAAGGTGCAAAGGGCACAGAGTAAGCTCTTTTTGGTGGTGAACAACCAGAGACAATGGGCTCAAACTGAAACACTGGATGTTCCCTCTGAGCACTAGGAAAGGCTTCTTACTGTGATATTGACCAAGCACAGGTTGCCCAGGGAGATTGTGGTGTTTCCATGCTTGGATATGTCCAAAAGCCATCTGGAAACGTTCCCAGGCAATTGACTCTAGACGGCCCTGCTTAGAAGTGATGTTGGAGCAGGCGACTGGCAACCTCCTTCCCAACTTTGACCATTCTGTGATCCCATGATTCTCTGAAATATTCACATAACTTGGTATAAAACTTTGGGGTAAATAAACCAAACAACCCAGTATGAACAAAGGTATGTAATAGCACAAGCTGTTTCTTCAGCACACTACTTCTACACCTTCAGGTAACACATTCTCTTCAGAGTGCTCCTGTCTAAATAACTCACTCAGGAGAAGGAAAGAATCAACATACCTAATTTGGTAGTATACTTTAGATTTGAGGGGTTTTCTTGTAGGTTTGTAAGGGTTTTTAGTAGGCTTGCAGTGATCTACAAACATTAAATAAATCCATCAAAATGTATTCCATCTTTATTTATGGTTTGTTTTGTTGGTTTTTTTTCCTAAGGCACAGATAATCGAGTTGGAATTGTTGATGAGTGTCACTGTTCATAAAAGTGTTAATCCCTGTCCATCCAGCTATAATAAAATCATCAGGTTTCAGAAATCCAACACAGCATTCAACTGTTCTTTGTCTTGAAAGAAAAGTCAGATAGACCTTTACCATCCAAACAACTGGGTATCAGAGTTAAGGTTTGTTTGGGCAGAAGTTACAGCACCAGGTGCAAAGTACTATTGGCATATATGTACTTAATGGAAATTGCCCTCTTTATTACCATCTGGAAGTATGCCTTTTGACTTTCACACATATGTGTGTTTCTAGGCTCTTTATTACTAGTTGATATTACTGGTACTATCTGCATGAGCAAGAAATATTATTTTACCATTAAACCTATAGTTCTTAATACAATCATAATATCTAGGAGCACGAGAGAGAGATCATTACTCTACTGTGCTACAGATTCTGGAACTGTAGGACTAAAATAGGACGACTCCCCTAAAAAGCTTTAAAAAGTATTTCTGTTTCTTTCTGCTTTTATGTTGTAATTCATACCTACCTTTCACTTCACAGAATAAGAACTATATTTTCAAAGTGTGCATAACCCCTGAGGAAATCTAGAGGCAGAATTAAAGCACAAAGGCATTTTCTTTCATATCTCATCAGTAACTACTTACATTTCTCCATTGTTATACTGCAGACATCCCAGAGCAATCCAAACAGGAAATTAGGTCTTCTGGCTTCCTCCATCATTTTTCAGAAGAGTCTGTGCATGAGAAGATAGCCTACTTCCTAGACTGTATTAACACATGATAATTATATTTTCAAAGCAAAAAGGAGCACGTGTCCTTTGTAGTCTTTGATGGTAACTTTAAATTGCACTCATTGCTTTGCAGCAAGTATCTCACCCTAATGAAAAATAAAGTTATAATGCTGAATAATTGTTCACTGCCTTCCAACTTCAAAGTGCTTTGTAAATATGACCCAATTAATCACAATTTTTGGTACTTGAGGGAACTGGGTATGCAACAAGCAGAGATAGGAAAAGCAGGGCAGATGGGGCTAATGGTCAAATTCTGTAATTTTTGCCCAAGCATGTCCTTGCTCAGGATCTTCCTTAAACAACAAATGAATCTAAGAAAGGATGTCAAATTTTACTAAATCACAAATTGTAGCTAAAAGTGCCATGCAACTGTCATTAATTTATTTGGTGTTTGGCAATAATGTGTTCAGAAATCTCCATAGCTCTACAGAAAACCTTAGGATAAGAACAGTGTGCCAGGACCCCAGAATCTGCATGTAGCAGATACAGATTCCTTCCTCAACATCATAAAGCAAGTAAGCTCCTTACAGACTTCTACTACCAGTTTTGGCGTGCTTTTATCTTCCTATAAGAAGATTTGTCTAGTTGGCTCACATTGTGTATGGACTCCTTATGGAAGCTACTCAACTTTTCCCCCAAAAGCTTCCTATTCTGTAAACACAGAACACTTCTTCCTTGAAATCACTGCAGCCTGCAAACACAGGACTACGGTGGATCTCTGGCTTTGAATCCAAGCACATCCATCTAAAGGAAATAGTATTATTCCTGAAGGTATAATGGTACCGCAGAGGAAGCATTATTTCCATTATTTGTTCATCTCCATTATAACTTCATATGATCAGTGAAAACATGAATGAATATATTAAATGTTTTAATAGATGAGTTCTGAAGTCAACAATGAATCATATTTGGTGCAGTATTTCTTAGTCTCTTTTTCTAAACCTTAGTCAATGTACAACAACAAATGCATGGTTTTAAGCTATTTTAACAGTGGAAGGATATAATAAACTAATATGAATAGATGTTTTATAATGACACATATAAATGTTAAGGTATCTACAGATATACATAATGCAAGTATTTACATACATAAAATACATTTAAAAAATAGTGGATCACTTTGAAACAAATCAGTAGGGAAAAGAGTATTGCTGATATTGGTATTTATACATGTCACACATAACTGCTCAGATAAAGCATCTACTTTTCATTAAACAGTTTTGTAACTAATTGTTTTGAGAACATTAGCTAGGCTTTCAATTCTTAGGGTTATCTAAGATTATGTTAAAAAATAAAATAAACTTTTCATGTTTTACATTTAAAACAGCCAAGAGACAGCTTATTTGAAGACAGAATCTTGTTTATCTGCTTTTGATACTTTTTTTTCCTACTATTCCTGTTATCACTACCACTGAAATAAGGAAGCAAGGAAGGAGTGGGAAGAAGAAAGCAAAAAAACAGGCAAAGCAAGGAAGCAAGAAAAGCAAAAAACCCCAAGAAAGTAAGAAAGCAAGTTCAAGCAAGCAGGAAAGAAAGAGAGAAAGAGAGAGGAAAAGGAAAGGAAAGGAAAGGAAAGGAAAGGAAAGGAAAGGAAAGGAAAGGAAAGGAAAGGAAAGGAAANGAAAGAAAGAAAGAAAGAAAGAAAGAAAGAAAGAAAGAAAGAAAGAAAGAAAGAAAGAAAGAAAGAAAGAAAGAAAGAAAGAAAGAAAGAAAAACAATATTATCTCATTCAACTATTTTCTATGCTAAATGCTGGGTGTCTCATAACAGTTGGAGATAATATGGCATCACCTAACTCAGAGGAATTATCCTAGTTTGCCAGGAGCAGCTAAGCCAATAAATAGCTGTAAATATGAAGGAAATGGAATGGAAAGGGATGGAAAAAATGCATCCAGCTTTGTACAGGAATTATCTAAACTAAACCACCCCTAGTGTGGGACGATCTCACCTCTTAAATTGGATTAATGACTATGACCATAAACAAAGCCATTGTGTTTTACACTAATCCAACAGGAAAGCATGTATTACTATTGTAAAGCACTTTTTGATGAATGCTTGGCCACTAGACCCCTTGCATTTTTTGCACATAACACCACAAATTATGGGCACTTTAACAAGTGCTTTTGTCATTTTATGCTTGTACAGCATTTGAGCATTTCTATGAAGATGATCATTGGCCAAGATGGTGAAACTGTTTTCATTTACCAAAATTATGTGTGGGGCAGGAGATAAACCAGTGCAGAAGATGTTAGAACCAGTGCTAGAAGGCATCCAAAGTGCTTCTCCTGCCAGGGAACTAGACAAACAGCAGTATTGGGCTTATAATAATGTGATCTCTCTGTTGGTTTCAATAATGCCATATTTTACTCTGTTTGCAGTTTGTTTTATGCGTTTAATGAGCTCAGATGTAAGTAGATCAATAGAACATACTGTGTAAGTAAATCAGTAGTAGTTAAAAGGTCAAAGTTTGGATCTAATCAGAAAAAAACACTCACCACTCTTTAAAATGGCCATATGGCAGTATAGGTATCTACTGTATATGTCTGACTATCCTGCCAGCTTCCCTGAAGCAGGGAAGACCCACATGTCACCTGAATCATCCCATTAAACTGGCCATATTGTGCAGGGAAAGAAGCAGGTTTATAAAAGCTGTAGGATAATGTCACTGCTCTGCAGTTTCAATTTGCAATCCAGAAATTACAAGAAACAAATTCCTGATCTGCTAATTCAGATTAATTGCAAGCACAAAGCATTTGGTATGGATTCAGCAGCAATCCTCAGCCAGCAGTATTTCAAGGTGCTGTGGAAGGACAACCACCAGCAGAAGTGAGACAAAGTCTCCCCAGTTCTCTGCATCCCCAAAATATGATCTTCTTCTGGGTCTGCTCCAGCTGGTCAGAGGGAGGAATGCAGTGAGGGTTCTGTGGTGCTTTATACTGCATGGACATAAGAGATGGAGCCTTAGTGCCAGAGATATGTGAGAGAGGAGTCACCACAGTGCTCCTGCCATGCATGAGCCTGAGGAGCACAATGTCCTAAAATACCCCTTTCACAGGCAGTAACTTTCTTGAACAAAATTACTCCTAAATTAGCAGCCATCTATTTATTAGCTAGCAATGAGACAAGAAAGTTCCAAATTTTATTCTATAAAATAAAATGTAAGGCTGTATCTGCAAAAAAATCGACAAAAGACCCCCAAACCAAAATAAAACCATTTCACATAATTGAGTCCTGCTATTATTTGGTGGTGGTTTGGGTTTCACTGGAGGGAACATGTGCTTGGTTTTTATTTAATGTACAGATTTATCTCAGCTGAAATGTTGTCATGATGTATTTTACAGAGCAAATCAATTGAAACAGCTTACTTTTTTGGTTTTCTTGCTCCTGCTGAAATGGAAACCCGAGCATGCCAATGCTGTGCTAATATGTGTAAACCATAAAATTACCCTGGCTGGGGACTACAGCTTGAACTAACTGAAACAGACAGCAGGCTGCTCTCATTACCCACCCTAAGTGAAACTAAAATACTGAGAAGCAAGAATAAAAAGTGAAAAATAAATTAGGAACTGATTTTATAAATTCCTGTGAACAGCTTGCTGTTCTTCATATATAAATGATAATAGCATACAAAATACTTTCCCAAACCAAGGTTTGCAGAAGCAGCAGATTTGAAAAAATATTAATTAAAGAGAGAAGCCTAAGGTGTATCTAATTACTGCAGTCTTGATCATGTTTATTTAAATATTGATGCTGTTTAACCTTATTGTGTTTTTTTCCCCCTTTTTAAATTCCTTTTCTGATTATATATATTTTTTTACATTGAATAGAAATTTTAGGGAAATGATCTATGACTCTAATGTGCATCATGCCAAGGACATACTAAATTTTATGTAATTGCTCTTAATACAATCAAACAAAGTTATCAGAAAGCATAGGAATGAGGATAATAAGAGAGAAATCCATCCAAAATGATCCAACCAATTAGTATTCATCAATCACACAGCTGGGAACAAATTTGTACTCTTTGGCTCAGGGTAACATTTGCTTAAGGGTATCCACAAGCCCAGTTGAAGCCATGCTCACAAGTTTTGTTGAACCAATGTTTAGAGACAAAAAACCAAACCAGGGTATTAGTCTTCCCTATTCCTATTCCTGCAGAATTCCTTCAAAAGATTAACTAGTTGCCAAAAGCTATGCCTAAGTATGGAATTTGATACTAAAGCAAATCCAGTTTTGAAATACCTTGTCAGATCAAAAACATCATAGGTTCATGATGCAAACCATTGATCATGTGGAAACGCCAGCTGCTGGTTCAAATGAGTTCAAAGGTTTTTTGTTGAATTAGCTTTACACTGACAAGCTTGAGACTGATCAAATACTGTTTGTTCACTGCTTCCCAGCAAAAAAAAGCATAAAAGTGAGAGGTCAACATAAACTCTGTATATGTGTTCTGGCTCATTTGCCAGAAGTATAATTGTGTATCCATTCCTCATCCAGATGAAATTAACACTCCTGGGTCACCCAGGAGCACACAGATCAGGTATTAACAATTGTGAAATGAAAGCCTAATTACATTTACTGTAAAATGGGTATATTAATAGTTCTCACCACAGCCAGAGTATAGAGACAATTAATTCAAATCCCTGTAAATTCAAAGCCCTTTATCTCATTCTATTGTGGAAAATTCAACTAAGTAGTAATATTCCACAACTTATTTTTTTCTATTTTGAAATTTTCTTGATGACATATATCAATACTATTGTTCACACTACATAAGCAAAAAATAGTAGTAGAACTAAACTACAAAATCCTAAATAATATAACTCATTTTGACATCATCCTTATCCAAACTACAATTTGAAATATCTTCTTATCCAAATGGTTTAATAGAGAGGGTAAAATTTGGTAATTTGGTAAAATTTCAAAACTTGCCTCAGCAGGAACAAAAAATTACCTTCTAGACACTCCCTTGGAAACTTTACTTAAATCAGTCCATGAACTGATTGGAAAATTGTAAATAAGTTATTAACGTATGCAGAAATGGTTTACCGGAAATTATTGGCAAGGAAAAATGCACTTTCTTTCCATATTTGGAAGATAAACAAATTGACAGCAACAGTTATCCCATTTTGTCTAGACATCTTTCCAGGAGCATAAGGCACCCAACCTAACATCAGAAGCTGCAGAATAATGACTTGATGCAACTGCCATTTTCCCATTTCCCTTTCATCCTATTACATGAAACTACCTCGTTGCTATTATGTTAAGTAGATTCCATATCCTTGTAAGTGCAAGATGTCAGAATCTCTTCAAGAACTGCCTTCCCTGTCTGCATCATAATAAGAACTCCAACATCAATGCTCCACCCCTCCTTTTGAGTGTAGAGCTTCTTGAAGTCAAACCTCCATTTGTTTCTAAGGTAACAAAGAGAAACTCAACTCCAGCCTGTTTCTGGCTTTACAAGTAAAAATTAACTAAGTGATGGATATATGTGCCTTGCTTTAACTGAATATTTATCAAAAATTAAAGATTGTACCAAGTAGAATGAAAAAAAATATATATATTTAAAATAAAGAGAAAAATTTGGAATAAATAGTATCAATGAAAGATTGAAAATGCTTAGACATATTTATGTTCACAGCACTACCTCTAAAAAGCACACATAATTTAATGAACCAATTTAGAAATTGCATTGTCTTTTTTTAAGCTTTAGGATAAATATGAGTTCTGCTTTAACAGCTTGTGTGTAACAAATGCATTGGACTCATTGGCTAACAGTACCTTAAAATACCTTACTATGCATTGTGCAGTATTAAAGTTGGGAAAAGCATGTTACTAGTCATTGTTCCACATTTAAAAGCCTTTTCAGGAATAGAGCATATTGCAACTTACAAAACTGTTGTGCATCAAATAAATAAATAAATAAGTTGATAAATAGAAATTTCCTTTTCTCCTTGCCCTTTTTAACTTACATATATACTCAGTTTTCACAAAGTGCACAGCAGCATCAGAATAAGAAGACATTAAGCTGTGTTGAGTCACGGTCATGTTAAACATGTAAACATGCAGTAAAAGATGCACTCTGAGCAGCATGTCATGCAATTTGGTTATGTGAGGTGAAAACTGAACAGGTCTTTATCAGCTCATTTGGAAGCCCCATCCCAGCTTGACTTCAGACTGACTCATCTGAAAGGATATTGTGCATGACTGCATGTTTTTATTCTTTTCTAAATTATCAAGGCATAAGCTGTTTCTGGAGACTTTTGGTACTTGCAAACTAAAACCAAAGTAAAACTAAAATAGTAGTTCCAAGTCCTGTCACACTTGGGAAGCTTGCTGGCTCCCTGGGGGGGCCCATGGACGCTGGACCATGATAGCACAAAATTCCTTTTCTGTCAAAATCTGGGGTGAGAAGAGAAGTTCAACTCAGTCCACCAAGGATCCTGCAATGACAAAGAGGGACCAACACTCCCAGAAACTTTGTTTCCTGACTGCCTGCAGGTCCCAGTGTAAGAAATGAAGCCCTTTGCTGTCCATAAGAGGACATTCCAATATAATCTTCCTGCTCTCATTCACAGAAGCTGAAACTTTTTTACAAGGTGGTTATATATATGTATATATAAAATGCAGACAGAGGGAAAAATAAATGTAAAGTGTTTTTGAATATTTTACAAGTAACTTTCTCCTTCTATGTCATTTACTACAGCATTTCCTCCCTGTCCCATCTTTAGCTAAACAGGAGGTAGAAAAAAAAAAGGAGGGAATGTTGGCTTACTGACAAAAGAATTCATTCTTTGTTGGTACAGGTGTCTTACATGTATTGTTTTTTTTGTTTTTCCTGAGCTACGCAGTAAAAAAACAGTAATTTTACAAGTGGGGATTTAAAATATTATTTTGTTTACTTGTTCTTCCTAAGATGATTTATCTTTCCCCTTTCTATTTTGAATGGATTTTATCTCTATATCTTCTAGGTATTTCCCACTTCCAGAAAAAGTCTGTTCAAATACATTTTGTAAGCCTGTGTTATATACAGCTTCAGTTGTTAAGAAAGAACGTGTATCAGAAAGTGATTAGAATAATTTTTCAAACAGTTCTAAGTGAAAGCTCTGAATTTTTATCTTATAAAATAGTATCTCTCTAACAGAAAATAAGAATTTCTGTTGTTTTATGGAAGTGATGAGTACAGCTTTAGAGGAAAATGTGACTTCAACTTTGCAGGCTAGAAGGGGAATTGAAGCATTTTAGTCAAAGCACCCTGTCAGAAATCAGAAAATTTAATATTTGGTATAGAATAAGCTTTCTGTCAAGTTATAAACAAATCTTCTTTTTAACTGACTGATTACACTGGTTTTAAAAGTGCCATTGCAAATACTAGCAGGGTATATTAAAAATGTTCAAGTCAAGAATTTCTCTTTGAGAAATTCAGCAGAAAGCTATTTCATCATAACCACTGGGTTACTTTCTTTGAAATAAGCATAGGGTTAAATATGTAAATACACTTGTGTAAAAATTATAAGGGAACAGAGCTAAGCTTGAGACCTTTATAATATGCATATTGCCACTTTTGTTCTGTAAACATTTAAACATTTTGGGCTAGCATTAATATAACATATTCTCCATTCTATATGAACTTTCAATCTGCAGTTTTTCTCTAAAAATAGCATTTGGAATGTGCAGAAAGTTAATGTCACTCATGTTTATATTGTACAACCTAAGTATCAGCCATGCCTGCCCTGCAAAACAATTGGGGCAGATGTACACTGCTTGCAGTACTCAAATTGCCTCTACCCAGCACTATATCCAGAGGATGTGTATAAAGCTCAAATGGGAAATAAAGGTGAACTAGGCTAATATTTGTATTTTGAGATATGCACTTCCTTGTGGGAAGAACTTTCATTAGCCCAAATTGCTCTTAGGTCAATTAATATCATTATATGATATTAAGATCAACTTACTAGATTTATACTGAGAGACAGAGAGATGGAATTATAAATTGTACAACCTTTTCAGTACTCAGTGTATCCCTAGGATTGTGGCCTAATGCCTAATTTAAGAAAGCACCTAGAGGGACCTGTTTCAAACTTCCCTGTAAGATCAAATATTTCAGTGTAAAAGTGCAAGAGTTTTATATTGGTTTTGCAGCAGAGATAAACTCAGTTCAGTCACATATATAAATTGCTCACAAATACTCACCTGAAGCTATGACTTGCTAGGGGTGAGGAGGCAGGTAGAAGGAGGGAAGAAGGAAGAAGAGAACAGGAATCTGCTCATTGGTAATGAGGAGAAAATTTCAAGCAGGGGGAGTTTTCCACACTTCCATAAATAAGACATTCAGCAAAAGGCACCCTCAACTACCTGAACAGATTTTGTGCTACGAAGACCAAAGTCAAAGCTTCTCCATAACCCTTGCACCATCTCTCATGTCCCCTGGTCCTTATTCAGAGTCTTGTCCAAAACCTATTTCCCAAAAATCTGAATTCCAAAGATTAGATAAAAAAGGTTTATACAGAGCAACTTGATTCTTTGCCCTGGACTATGACGAGCTTGAAGCGACTTGAGCTTGAAACAGCATGGAGTGTCTGTAGCACATCTCATTGCTCCACCAGACACACATTTTCAGTTCTTTTTACCGGAGTGGAAAAGTGGGATTTAAAAGGATTAGGATCAGATAGAGTAGGTATTCTTACCTTTAGATGTGAAAAAACCTGAACAAATACATGGATGCAAAAAGAATTCCATGCAGGGACTCTTTTAGAGTGCAATACACTTACATTTCATGACTTCTAATTTTTACTCATGCACCCCTTGTAGTTACAAATGAAGATTTAGAGGAAAAAGATTTCTAAACAAAATGGTCATTATTTCACAATCAGATGGGTGATATAATTTAATATCCAATTTTTCTTTGTCTTCAATACTACAAAGGCAGAAAGCTCAGCTTTCATTTTAAAAAGAGTAAATGTTCATTTCCAAGTGTTGCAAACCAAATTAGTCTACTCAAATTTGACATAGAAGTTTTTTTTTGTCAGATTAATACATTTTTAATTAAAAAAAAATTACATGTGGTTTTGATATTCTGTTACAACTGAAGCCTCTGTTACTTTATATTTCATTTGCATTTTAAAGTCTAAAGAATAGCTGTATTCAAAAGAGTACTACTGGTTTGGTAAAAAATATGAGCTCATAAGCCTGCCTTAGTCAAAACACAAAATCTGGCAAAAAAATGTCATTGTGGAGTGTTTGCTTTACAAACTGCTGGGAAAAGGTTTGCAATGTTAATATTTCAAAATGAATAATTTTATAGAGTTTCTCTATCATTAATAAGCTTGCCATTTTTAATTTAAAACATGAAGGAAACATTTGTATTCCTAATAATAAGTAGATGGAATATTGTAAGTCATTCAAGGAAACAAATTATATTACTTTTCAATGGCATGTTCTCTGAAATCATGAATATCACAGTAAAGAACCTGGATGCAGGCTCTTCCACATTATGCGGGGAAAACAAACTAAATGCTTCTGGTTTGACCATGAGATACCCTAGAGCATTCACAGAGCACATTTCAATTTTTAGTTTTATCTTTCTGCCTTATCTCTTCCTCTTTAGCAATTTTGGTGCCTGATAACTGTTTACATTCCTTGGCAGGTACTATTGTGACAATTTTTATTACCAGAAACTATTATTACTCCTCTGGCCAAAAGCTGTCTGCTTATCTACCTAGATTTTCATTCTGAACACATCTCTACACTATTTCTGTGCCCACTACAACCCCACGGCTGGCAGAATGAGTGTCACCCAGCAAGGGGAAGGCGGAAGCACCGACTCTATTTCCAGATGCTTCCCTCGCTGCCACTCTGGCAGATGGAATGAGCAGAGCTCGCCTGCCAAACATGGTATAACTCTACTCTTAGCTCAAGCAAAATCTTGGCTACGCTGAAACCTGTGGCATGTTGCCCATCCTCTTCAGCAGAGCCCAGCTTCTGGCACTGCAGTGGTGATGGGGAAGGACACGGCAGTTTGATTAAGTGAGAAGGGCACTGGGTGAAGGAAGCAGAGGTGCCACCATGCACATGAGTGTGGAGAGGTGCTGAAGGAAGCCAGGAAGCAACAAGTTTTTGGTCTTTGGTCTCCCTTAATGTGGTGTATAAAGATGGATGATACTCCCAACATTACTGAAATTATTTATTGACCAGAGCAGGCAAAACGACATGCTCACCATTTTATTTTTTCTTTATTATCTTATGCAATTTATTCTTATGCCTAACCTGAGCCCTGTAACATTTCATCACTGTGCTCTTTGGTCCTCTTTACTCCAGCATCTCTCTTACTAAGTGCCATCCTTATTTATCTTGTCTTATTTGAAATTCAGAGGGTAAGATTTCTTGGAACAAAGATATATCTCACTGAAACTCCTGAACAGAGCTTCCGGCACATCCTTTGCCTGCAAAATAATGAAGTCAATAAAAAGTTTGTTTTCACTGTTCTCTTCCTATAGAAAAAGATGACAGAACTAGGTTCCCCAGAGTCTAGTACTCTTGAGACGTTCTTTGATTTTGTTATTTTTGGACTCTCTATGTTCTGCAGTATTCCCTATATTTTGAGATTGCAGATCTTCAAGAGAGCAGTTGAGGCAAACAATTTCAAGGATCTTTTCCCCAAAAAGTACTTTACATCCTTCATCATCACATCAGAAACCATAATATATACCATCATCAGCTCTTCATTGGTGAGACACTAAGGAACGGCTTGCTACCTGCCACCTAGGTCACATCCCTTGCAAGTGACCTACCTTAATATCAGCCCTCAACTGTTTGAATTCTGTTTCTTTTTGTTTGCTTGTTTTAATGTGACATGTCTCTCAAGAAAAGCTTTAAACCACCAATGTCACTTTGTCAATTTTCTTCCCTTTTGGTGATGACATCTGGATTCACCCTCACAAACTGTATGGTGGAAAGGGTTATGACCAAAATACCTGTCCAAAAGCAGGAGTAACTGTACCCACACCAAGTCCTGACTAATCACCAGTGGCCATAGAGAACTGGGCATTCCTTTTTTTTCTGTAGCAACCTCTCTTGAAGACTAAATGCCATGCTTGTTAACTTACTAGTACTAACTCAGCTCATCTCCTGTGATTATTTTGCTACCAAGCTTGACATTTCTGGGCATTTTGATGTCCTTTCCTTCATTTGTTTTAAATGTAATTTATTTGCACCATTGCATCGTATGTTTGATACTTCAGTTGACTCCCTAGGGCAGATGTCAGCAATCTAGCTAGAAGAGTTTGCTGTACTGCAGGTTTATTTCTCAAACCTAGGATATATTGATTGCCAGTCAACATATTGATCTAATCTTAACAGAAATTGCCAGTGGAGATCAGTTCCTGCTTATCCCAAACTGTCTTCCTGAGGAAGTAGACCTCTCACCTCCTGGCCCCAAAGCTGCAGTGTGGCATCTAAGATTTGCCCCTTTTCCATATTGTAGGTGGTGACTTCTTCCCAAGAAGACTTTTACTTATTCCTACAACTGCCTTGGGACTTTAGAAGTAAAGAGAAGGTTCAGAGGGTACTGATAAATTTTAGAAGCATACTAATAATATGTAAACACATATTCATTCACACACAGGTATTCTGCAACCTTCAAAAAATATTAGTACTTGAAAATAAATTAATAGAAAACAAGCAGCCTCTAATGTTTTCTTAGAGGACTTAGATGACTATTTTAGCATTAAAGGATGGGGCAAAGTCTGATGCCTATCAGTGTGGAGAGTAAATTCTGCAAAAGAAGAGGGAAATGAAATGTTATGGAGTAGCACAGATGCAACACACGGAAGGGGTTTTGGTAGTTTCCTCTTATTCCTTCAGTATAACCCCCGAAATTACTGCTGAGTTGTAAGGATGGCAGGAAGTTAACAGATAAACTTAGTCATGTAATTTTCACTATGTCTAATAAATTCTTATCCTACTTACTATTATATTAACAAATATAATTTGTTTCTAATTCTCAGTAAATTCACAAGTAAACACAAAATAAGATAACACATTTAAAATAATAAAAATAATCTGTAAAAGTATTGTGATAATTCTGCAATATTCTATATCAATTATTGCTTAAAGTTGCTGATTTCACATGAAACTATTTAGAAATGGAAGACTGAATTAACAAAAAAAAATTTAAAAAGAGAAACTTCTATTTCCAAAATCTCAAAATTATAAATTCCATACATCGTATTTTTTTCTGCAAAGCTCAGCCTTAAGGCTATGGCTTATCTTTACTGTCTTATACCCTCCTATATGTTACTTTGCTGGGCTTTTTCAGTCAGAAGCAGTAAACATCTTCCCAACCACACTATCAGCCACAATATCACTTTTTCAGGAGAGATCATCTTTAAAGCTCCATTGGTTGATATGCCTCAATGCCAAAACTTACACCAATAAATTATTGGACAGATTGTGAAGTAAGTTATGGAAGAAAATGGGGGTTTTTCCTCATAAAAAATTCAAGACTTTAATTATTCCTTCCACTCCAAATGTCATGATAAATGAAAATTTTAGAGATTTTCATTAATCTGAATAAAATTTAAAATAACCAAATTAGGCAAAATGCTTTAATAATTTATCCTATCTTCTAGATTTTTTTGATCTTAATTTTAGATTTCTGACATGATTTTTTAAAATTAGTGTGCAAAGTATCAATATTTCAATGTAATATCTTTTGATCATTATAGTCATGCTAAATCCTATCAACCATCCACCATCCATACCAAAATTACCAAAACTAGCATATGCTCTGAAATTTCAATTTTTCTACAATTTTTTTTAAATATGAGAACAAAATAAAACTAAAACCCCAACGAAACTTATTTCATAGAAAAATTTATGACTCTGTATAGTAAAAAAAGGAAGTTTTATTATTAAATTATTTTCCCTGTAAATATAACAGGTAAAATAAGAGGGGAAACAGCAGAAGACAGAAAAGAAAAAGAAACCAGAATCTAGGGACTGCTGGGAAAAGATAACACCTGATGTGCTTTAATAAATTGTATTCTGCTCCCATTGCGTCAGGTGAGCACTAAATACCAAAAGTCTTTTTTTGTACTTTCTGGGAACCCTTCCCGTATCATGCTGAGGCATTTACATTTTACACAAATTAACATGTGACTACTAGGTTAGATGGCTAATGGAATACATGTTTAATAATGTGAAAGCTCAAAATCACTTAAGAGTGTCAAATGAGGTACCTTCACCTCCGCTGCCAAAAAGGCTGCCAGTGGCATGTCAGAGACAACATACTTTCCAAATGAGTTGACTTGGAAACAATGGTGTCTCTCTCTAGGAGGATGAGAAGATTCCCAGAAAAGGATCTGCCTTGTTCAGTCATATCTACCACATCTCACAGAAATGCTGCCAGATGGGTACCTTGTGCAGAAGACTACACAGAAACAGTATAATACATCACACGCAGCTCCCATGTCCTTATCCAAGAGACACTTGTAGTAGTTGACAGTAGAATTAATAGACTAAAATTAATCATCTTTTGGCTGAACTCAGTAGGAGCCAACATGTGTTGGAGTCAGAGGAAATGCAAGAGAGCTGAATTTTTTGTGTGCCTCAGAAATGTTTTTAACAGTCTCATAATCAACACAATTTGAGAACTCTACAATATCGTTCAGCTATGCCAACCTGGAACCACCACTTTTGGATGTTTACATAAGATAAGACCCTCACAAGACTTCCTCTTTTCTTTTTTCCCTAACGGTATAGGTAAAGGAGAAGAATCTGTCTACTTTCAATAATCAATGTCCACTGTCCCTTGAGGGGCGGCTCTCACGTTTCCCAGTAATGCACGAGGGGTCTGACAGAAAGATAAAGGAAACCCAGGACTGGTTTCATCACAATCTTCTTGTGTGATCTTGAAGAGTCAAGCTCTGTACCTAGTGATTCACTTTACCATCTGCTCAACATCATAGGAGTACTGTGAGGATAAATACATTATGAGTAGGAGGCACCAAGTAACTACAGTGATGAAGGCAATATAGTATGTTGGCTACCAAAATGAAGGTGTAATTGTAGCTTATACTATGTTCTTCTGCAACAGTAGTAAAGAAAAGCTGACATAGGCTTTAGTAGGTGGTAGCTGCCAGAAAAAAAAAAAAAAAAAGAAAAAGGAAAAAGAAAAAGAAAACTGAGAAGCTACATAAGAGATATTTATAATATTTAGTTGTTAATTTGTTCACCTAAGAAGAGACTCAGGTTCAATTTTCCACACCATCAGCTGTTTATTTACATAAACTGGAAGAGCATCAACAACATCATAAATATAGAATAATTCCCACTCAGTCCAGAAAGTACCCAGAATGTAGTCACTTGGGCTGGGCTGTACTTGACTTCAAGACCTTCTTGTGAAAAAACTGAAATAGGAAATTGAATCCATGTCTTCTGTGTTCCATGGCAACTTCTTTTTTTTTCCAGTTTCAGTAATTTTAAGAACTCTTCTTTTTCCCTGTACAAAACATTTATTTGTTTAAATTAAATCCTTGCTGCATGCATCCTGATGGATTTTTATTTCTTCTGTTGTGGAGGACAGCAAGGGCAGCTTTAAATCTGAGAAACAGGTAACCCTTTACACCTTCATAAAATTTTTAAGTTCTTCTGCACACCATCAAAACAGTCTTATATTTCATTCTGTTACTTAGAACATCTTGGTTGCTAAGCTATTATGGTGTGGTGAACATCACACTCAATATTTGCTATTATATTTTAATTCTATGTCTGTCCTTATATATAAAAAATATGAGATAACAAATCGTTAAATTCTGTTGATGACTTTCAAGATATATACTGTCTGTAATCAAAAACTTACATCAATCAATGTCTTGATGATTTTATCTACAAAAACAATTAGAATAGCTACCTCTATACCCATGTCTTAATCATTATTTGAAAGAGTTCTGAGTTCCTAAAATTAAGTGTGCTCCACAAATTAAAACCATTTTCTATTTTATTTTAATGTTTCTTTCCTATTTGTTTATTAACAATGACTGCGAGATTATTGTTGGGAATTAATCAACAATTTAAATGTGTATTTATTTTATTTCTTGTACACGGACTTCTTTAGAGGCTTGCCAAAAAGTAACTGAACATTTGAATAATAATAAATTTAACTTTTTTACAGCCCACAGACAAGTCACTGTAAAGAATGGCATGCAAGCCTTGCTCTTTACCAAAGCTGAGCATTAACTGCCTAAATAAAAAGCTGTAAGTCCAACTTGGCTATGATCAAAGGAATTATTCCAATGTCTCAACACTTAATGTGTCAGGCTGCCACCATGGGAGCCCTACCTTGGCCCAGTATAAGTGAATTACAGTGTGATTTATTTTGTGCTTTTTGCCTTTTTTCCACCAACTTTTATCTGTATTGGTCTTACGAAAGAAGAGTTTTAAAGGAGACCGTTTACACAGAATAATGGCTTCTGGTAATTTTCACAAATATAAACGCATATATTCTTCTTGTGGTTTAAACTCCTAAATTATATTCCTTTCTTCAGGGTGTTGTCTAGTATAATGTTTCTTTAATGTTCTGTATTTGGAGAAACTTTATAATTTTCAGGATGGATTACATAAGAAATTAATTTCTTCTATGAACTGCAAATATGAAAAGAACCTTTTTCTCTCAAAATTTGAAAAACACACTTCTATTTGAAAAACAGATCAGCCAATAGTGTCATAAACCACTCTGTCCCACTGTGAAAATCTATGACATAACAGTGTGAAACCTGTCACTCCAATGCTTATTTGTACTTCCAGGCACTCAGCAGGTGGTAAAGGCCTTAAAGCATCTCAGTAAACAAAAAGGGTATTTCAACTGCCATTTCATGTCATTGCTTACTTGGGAAAATTTCCATTTAATCTTCAAAAGTTGATAGCACTTTAAAAATATCTTTGTCTGTCTTTTTTTCCCCCTCCAGATTAGTTATCAATAATTATAACCAACATGCTTTTCTTCCAGTTTGTATTCTGAATTGCAAGTATCTGTCTATAGCCTTGATGGGAGCAGTAATTTTTGGGAGTACATCTTGTAAAGATTTCACATGTACATGAAATATCCTTTCTACTCTACATAGAGCTGCAGCAAAAAACACTCAAAGTAAAACAAAAAAAAACCAAAATAAATCTTAAAACTTTTAAAAAAAAGGGAAAAAGGAAAAAAAAAAAAGAAAAAACAAGTCTAAATGTCATAGATCACATAAAAAGTGATCTGACAGACTGACAAACTGGAATAGGTTGCCCAGAGAAGCTGTGGATGCCCCAGTCCCGGAAGTGTTCAAGGCCAGGTTGGATGGGGGTTGTGAGCAACCTGGTCTAGTGGAAGGTTTCCTGCCTACGGCAAGGCGATCAGACTAAACGGTCTTTTTGATCCCTTCCAACTAAAACCATTCTATGATTCTGTGTTTCTATGAAAATTATGTACACCTCAGCTAACAGCTAATCTTTTTTTGCTCACAAGCTCAGTTTTTTTTCTCTTTCTTATAATCTTTATAAACATCAATCCTACATGCTAGGAAGTAATCCAAATCCAACAAAGACAGATTAGTTTGAAACATGTCAGGAACTTGTGCACTGCGATGCAAGTATCTTTGACAGAGCAACTGCTAATGACACGCTATGAGTAGCAGCGGGCTGATGAACAGAAATGCAGCAGCAGCCTGCCATGTGCCATGACAGTTTTCTGGGAAGACATCAGCTCTTGGGCCAGATAAACACTTAGGAGATGAGCAATGAGGGTGACTAGCTAACTAACCTCACATCTTGGTCTCCCTCCCAACACTATACCAGGCTAAACAGGGCTTTGGCTACGCTGTTCAAACACAGCAAATGAAAACAGTTCTAAAGTAGATGGCATATGGCAGTTTTTCCACATGTGTTTACTTAGACTGTTTTAGTTCAGAACCCGGGGTGTGCTAATGTGAACTTAATGAAAGGGCGAGTATAGAGGTGGTTATTGTTGTCTATCAATGGTTATCAGCAGTAAAGCTAACAGACCCACTGTTCCAATTAATTTTTTGGCTTTTCACCCTGGTGTAATAGGACCTGAGGCAGATCAACGAAGTAAAACATTGAAAACTGTTCTTTTAGAGATATAAATATGTGCAGAGATTCTTCCTTAGAGTACTGAATTTATCTGTTCAATTTCTGTGTATGCACAGAATAGATAGATAAGATAGATAGGTTTTGAAAGCACCAGTTTTCATCTCAAAAAATAAAAGTAAAATTCATGTCTAGATTTACCAAAACATTTAAGAAACCTTTCTCAAAGAACTAATGGTCAAGCTTCATTAACTGCCTGAAACATCTCAGAAAGAGGACAGCTGGGGTTACAGTTATTACAATTGTGATGGCAAAATGATTAAGACAGTGGAATCTTCCTTATGGATAAATGTCTTACATTTGATGATCCTAATAATTAATCAGAATGATTTTGGCATTTACAGTTCAGACCAACACACAGTTCACAACAGCATAGCAAAATACAGCAAAACTTGACTACTTAATGGCACTGCATTTCCCTATTTTATTGTGAAAAAGCCCTTTACTGTAACTTATAGTAAACTCTAAAGCAGATATGTTATATTAAGGACTCAAGAATCCACACATTACTCATAGTGAAAGGCTGAGGTATAGATTAATCTTTTGTACAGTGTCTAGAAAGTGTTAATAAAAGCTTTGTATCCGTAAAATGAAAAAATGCATTTCCTATTTTATGTTGCAAATAGTATAAAAATATTCTGTACTTTAGATACGTAACATTTTATTAGTGCTATAGCTCTGCCCTTAAAATAGGATCTTTTATAAGGATGTCTGAGAAGTTTTTTAGTTGTTGAAAGGAAAAAGTCACTAGCAGAATATTTCAGATTTTTAAAAATTTGCTTTAATTACATAAACTATAAACCCTGCTACACATCACTTTATGTATGCAGATTTTACAGAATATTACGGATTAGATATTGTTGAGGTAGGTGCAAAAGTATTTATGAAAGTGTATACTAGCAGAGGGATGCATCAAAATGGTGTTATGCATGGTATCTCCTCAACTTAGATCATCCATCAAGACAGCATCTCCTACTGGAATATCAAGAACACACCAAATTTCTCAGTTTTGGTTCAATAATCCCATTTGACACCAGATCAGTTATCTTTATGAAGATAGAGCTGCTAGTGGCGTGAATTTTAATCTCATCTGTAAAGCAGGTACAGTTTGCACTGCAATGCTTTAATTTTATGTGTGCAAAATCTAAACCATTTGTCTTAGAATGGCTTTAAAAACAATCTGTTTAAATCCCAACCCTACCTGACATATCAGAAATTCTTCAGTCTAAGGGTAGTGAGGCACTGAAACAGGCTGCCTGGACAAGCTGTGGATACCTTATCGTTGAAAACATTCAAGGCCAGGTTGTATGGGGCTTAGACAACCTGATCTAGTAGTTAAAGGTTCTTTCCAACCCAAACCATTTCATGATTCTATAATTCTATGATATGATTCGTTGTCAGTCAGCAGATTACAAGTCTAAGCACTAAATAGATTTTAAAAATTAACAGCAGCAAAGTTATCAGTGACTAGGAAAATGCTTCATCCATGTAAGCTTTATTGCCCACCAATGGCAACTTTATCTGGGGAGTTTTACACTGTATCATGTAAAAGCCCAGAATTAATTAACCACATCACCTCACTACATCAGCCTCACTACTACCAACCATGAAGCTAAATACTTAACATGTATGGCTGTACCTGTATATGCGCTTTATGTATCACAGCATGTATACATACATGTTATTTATCTTCAATTCATCAATAATCACTACAAAATCAGGTTTTTTTACTTCAAAAATACCATCCAATTTGCTTCCAAATCTTAAGAATTCATTAAACTTGGTGGCGGCGGGATTCTTCCGATACATAGCTTTCCACAAAGAGACCTATGTATGTTTTTCATCCATGGGAATAATAACATTTATCATAGAACCCTATGTTAAACAGAAATGGGAATCTTGAGTTTCAGCAGAATACTCACAAAATTGCACAGCAAAAATTTTACAAATTATGGAAAGAATCAATTGACATCACAGGCAAAGAATAATAGTTTATATTAGGAAGGAACCACAATATTTTAGTCTCATATCTTGGCCACAAGGGGCACAAAAGCAGGCACTAGTCTCCAGCGCTTACATATACATGAACCTGCATCATTTGTGCATTTTCCTAACAAATAAAATACAGAGGAGGGAAAAAAAATAGGAAGCAATAATGCATTAATATGACAAATAGTTTCAGATTTTATCTGAAACCAGAAATGCTCAGCTCATTTAATTTTCAGCAGAAAATCCAAGAACATTACTTTTCATTACATACATTTAATAGTAGTGGATAAAAATATCTATGCTAGTCTTCTGGAAAGTAGTGTCTTTGAGATCATTGTTAATTTTGAAAGATTCACAATATATTGGGTTATTTTAAGTGAAGAGCTCATGGCTGAGGGCAATTGCAACAAATGGCATTCAATTTATCATACACAATATTGTTATGTAGTATTATTTATCTCAATACATATAATGTACCATTTCCTTTAATAATAAATGTGTATCTAAGGCCTTTTAAAATGTTGTTTACATATAAGCAAGCAAACTAAGAACAAGCAGCTACTTCCAGTCCTGTAACACCATGTTGACAGTAAGACAGTGGCACAAGCACACACTCACGCAGGGGTTCAAAAGCAGTATTAAAGCAGCATGTATAAATCTGCTACATATGCTCACAAGCAAGCAAGAACGATAAAACAAATGGTTCTGCTTCATGTCTGAATTCCTTGCATGGCCCGTGGTATCTGAAGTCTCAAACAAATGTCAGCCAGTGCAAATGAACCTGCCAATTATGAATCAGAATCAAAGCCTTAACATCCCCAAGTTATTCCTCACACTGCGCTAGAGACCAGATTCAGAGACAGACTAAGTTTTGGCACATTGTGTCCTCCTGAAAAAAAGGCTGGTAGCAACATTTATTGATGGTGTAATAACATTTCCTGAGTCTGATGCAAATGTCTGGTTTGACACTAAAAAAGACTCTAAAACAATCAGATTTACAAAATGAAATTACTGCATATAATGCTTCAATGTCTAGATTAGCTATGACCTTTCTTCATCTGATGCCTTTCTAAACATGATGGACATTGATCGTCTGCTTAATACCGGAGAGAAGGCATTTAGGATTTGAAAATATAAATTAGGCTAATTCAGATGTGGTGCTCAAGTAAGGTGTGCAATTTAATTTTGATAATTCTGTCAAAACATTATTCAGTTGTACCTGTACCTTCCTAAATGTGGGATGATAATTTCCTTTACAGGAAATAACTCAGAAAGGTTTCTAAGGAAACCAGGCAAGCACACCAAACTAATATTGGGGTTTATATGACAGTGAATATCACACAAGGAGAGTTGGAAGAGAATTTTCAAGGGAAAATGCTGTAAATGTAAATAAAGATAAATCCAGGTTTAAACTCTGGCAATGTTTGAGAATTTCTGCTTCTCACTTTAGATATATTACTAGGTTAAGCAAAAAGAGGTATCCAAAACATGCACACAAACAGAAGCATGTGGGATACCACTAAATTACAAAATGCAAATAAAGGAAGGTGAGGAAAGGAAAATGCAAATTATTTTAATGGCAAACACTTTCAGAATGGGCAAAGTGAGTGAAGGGGGAGAAATCTCGCCACCACAGTAATGATAGGAGTTTTGGTGGTTTGACTAAGGTCATCTAAAAATGTAGCCAAGGGAGACAGAAACTGCATCTAAGTAAATTAGATGTGAATCTTTTTTCATGTGCAAAGCACGTCCAGCCTGAATACTGCTAAAAATCACTCCCAGACGCAAAAAGGGGAGAGGGCATGTCTGGATTTTTGATTTTTCAAACTTCAGGGGTGCCTGAGTGCTTCTAACTCAGCCTTGAATGTCTTTAATTAAATATTCTTCTGTGGAGACTGCTCCTTGCTTTCTTCTCCAGCTGAGCAAAACTGATTCTTTCATGTGTAACAGACCAGAGGTAGGAAGGTGGTCCAAGCAATGCCGGACACTGACCAGGATTTAAGGTGTCCTGCTGTTTAGAGTGCAGGTGCAAAATCTTTTAAAAAAACCCCAAAACATGCCAGATGCAGGATGCATGAGGTTTTTATCCCTACATAAATGCCGGGAGAAGCGGACAGTTGCATCATGCTTGCTGGGAACTGTGAGCAAAGCAGGTGACTCTGCACAGCTCTGCTCTGGCAGGTGCTAACTGTGAATAATGAAGAGGCTCTGTGCTCCAAACTGAGAATCCCTTACAAATGAATAAGAGAACATCTGATGTAAATGTTTGTGATGACATGAATGTGAGCTTTTCAGGCAGAATCAATACATTCCATTAGATCGTCTCATATTGTTGGGAAAAGTCACACATCTGGTGTATCCAAACTTTCCCTCAGGCCACTATAGTTACATCCAGGTTAGGGGCCAGACAGAATATTGGGGGTGGTGAAAAGCAACTCTCTTTCCACCCGCATACATGTCCTTTGGATTACTCTATTAAAAAGAGATAATTGCAAAATATTGAACAAAATATTTCATTTATAAATTATTTTATAATGTACCATGATTGCAAATGGAAAAAAATAATAAGGTTGTTTCTCTACACCTCCTGAAAATATTCACTTATTGATCACATAGACAGCTTTTTAACCTTCTTTATCCAGTGGTGTGTTTGATTAGCAACCTACTATTTTTAAGATCAATTCTGGAAGTGATTTGGAAGCAAAATTATTTTACAAGTGAAAACATCAGGATATATTTACTTATACTTAGCAGATCTTTATCCAGGAATACCTCTATGTAGGTAGCAAAACCCCAAGTGGTCTGGGTACAGCCACCTGTAGGGTGGTTAAATATTCCCTTATAATCAGGCAGAACATGTACCCTTCACCTGCACTTTGCAGAGAATGAATCCTTCACCAATCTCTGAATATTAAAAGCAGGGGAAAAAAGACAGATTTTTCTGCCAGAGATGAAAACTTCTGGTGAGAAGGTGGCTTTTTCATTTTTATTTCAGAAAAAAAGAAAATAAATGAAAACAAATCAAAAAGCACACATTTTCCTCTCTGAACTTACCAAAAGAAAATCCCTGTTTATCAGCCCATCAGCAGAAGAGGACATGTTTCTTTGGATTCAGTTGATGAAGCAAATTAATTACCTGTTTTCTTGTCAACAAATAACACACTCAATATCTACGTCTGAAATTAAAGTGAAAGGTACATCTTTATTTTAAGACACTTTAATATATATTTGTGCTGTTGAAAGTGATTTTTCTTCTCCCTTTTACCAGCATATATACACCCAGACATTTAATTAGTATATATACTCTGGGGATTTAACATCAAATGGTTACAGGAGAGAAGAAATTAATGTAAATCATAAACAAAGTACTATACTTCCTTCCTAAAAAAAAGCCTTTGGGCAAAACCAATCAACAGTTTAGCTAGCAAAGGCAGATGCTAAAGGGTCACTATTTTCCTTCTTGCCATCATTTGTTGAAGAGGTTTGTAGATATAAGGAGCAAGCCACTGAGCCAGATCCTGCTGTTCAAGAAATATGTTTCACAGCCAGGTAATTGCTTTCCTCAGACTGTTGTCTGAAAAAGAGGGGAAAGACAGACAAAAACCAAATGGTAATGCAGTGGACACTTTAAGAGGATCTGGTCAGTAAACACTATGCATAGCTTAGTTTTATTGCAACTGCCTGTAACTACACAATTTCTGCAATAAAAAAGTAAACTTTCAAAATAAAACCCTAGCAGTGTTAGACCATAAGCAACACACTAGATTACAATATACAATAAAGATCAATAATGTCACTTGGAAATTAATGAATGTTATCAAAGATAATCAAATTACTGTATATACATATTTGAGAAAAATATCTCCATACTATACATAGACAAATGTATGTAAGCCTTCACTTACTGGTTTTTTGGGTTTCTTCTTTTTTTTTTTTTTTTTTTTTTTATGACATTTAGCTCTACATCATTAGAAACAGAGGATTCTTGTAATATTTCACCACAGGACACTGTTAAACATTTTCGTAAGACTCTGATGCTGATGTTAGAAACAAGCCAGGGTAAGCATCCAAAAAGAAAGTTTCACATCTGAAAGGTGTTCATAGAACAGGCTGAACAAACATCTTTTCCTCCACCATTCAGAAATTCACCATGTCTCATCAGGCTGAGGGGCAGTATCACTTGCAAAAATGAGTTGCTGATGGCTATTGCACCCTGCAGAACCCTTTTTATGAGTGCCACACAGTTTGAAGGTCATACCTCCATCAGACTCCTCTGTTAGTAAAGAAACGAATGAGCAAGTTACAAATTTCACAGATTTATATGTTCACATTGGTGAACAATTTACCTAAACCATTATTTTAATCTCTAATACTGAATATGAACATTGAATCTGCCTATCCATTTGATGCTCTGTAAAATTATAGCTCAAATTTGGTACATGAAAAAATCAATTATTTAACCTTAGTCAAGAAAAAATTGGAATTTGTACCTTTTTGAACAATGGAAGTAATTTATATGTAACAGATATTCAACAGCTGTTTCTAAATTATGATTTTATATATGCAAGAACATGTCAAAAGATGCAGTTCAAATCTATTATAGTATTCTTGTGGAAAAAAATTGCATTTGTCTTGCTACAGCATGGTCATATGGTCTTTCTCTGTCCAGAACAGATGAACACCGACTTTATGTGGGAGTCACATTGTCACACTTCCATTTTTTAAAATAGACTATGCAGAAAATTATTTTCTTATTGGCGTCATTTTAGCAAATGATGTGCTGTAATTTTCCCTCAGCATTACTTGCAGTTGTATCAAGCGAGTTAGATCCTGACATTGTGGTAGGGTGCCCAGGACAGAGTTCCATGTGTACTCTGCCTTCAGTGGTACAAGCATGAGGGATTCAGAACATCTGATCTTTTTATTGTATTTTTGGTCTGTGTAGGTAGGAAAAGAGCCAATTTCTTAAATGACAGTTACTTAGATTTGAAAAAGTAGTAAAGACCTTTTAGCAGCTTGTAGGTACTGCAGATATAAATTGAAGAGCAAATAGTAATGCAAATATCACACAAAATCAGTAATGCAGGAATTGGTCAAGGGCTTTACCAATGCAAAGCATCTGGACATCTCCTTCACACCATATAAATTTCTCCCACTGTTGGGTATCTTTTGAAAAATTGCCCAAGTACATATCTGTAGATTCAGATCTGCAGTGCATTGAAAGCAGTAAAATAGATTCTTGTGTGATTTTGGAGACAGACATTCTAGACAGAAGCCAAACTTCTAGCTCTTTTTTCCAACTTCAGAGCAAGTATTCCCATTTACAACAGAAAATAAATTGGCCTATTAAAGGAAAAGATAAATAAAAACTGAAAAATGAAAAAAAAAAAAAAACCAACCCCTCTCTGCTCTAATTTAGAGATGGCTAAATCAATTTAAACTAAAATTCATTTTTCAGTCTCTCACAGAATGAAGTTCCTTTCTAACAATTTTGTTGCTACAACAAAGCCTTGACAAATCAGAACTTACAGTGGAAGCTGTGATAGACCATTAACTATAGAGGATGCACCATAAAATAGCAGGGAAGCTGTCAGTGGGAATACAATTTTCAGGGGATTTACTTTTGTAGTTATATAAGAATATTAAATGAAAGTAATGTAATAAAGGAAACCCTAGTGCATTAATTTTATTTGACAGGTTTTACTGTACCTGTTTTCCTTCAAAGCCCCCTTTCTCATTTCTTCATCAATATTCTTCTCAATAGATAAAAACTCTTCAAACATAGTGAGCTGGATCATTATACAAAAATGAACCCAAAAGAAGCATGCTTGAACCTGAGAATTCAAAAAGCATTCTGGTCAATCCCATGTGTCTTCAAAAGCTAGTACTGTCTTGCTGCTGAGACATACGTGGTGGGACATTTCCAACAGATGACTGGTGATGGGAAGAACACAGTAGGGGTGAAAATGGAAATGGCCTCCAAAACTCCCTCAGCTTCTCTGAAGGGAGAAGGTAACTAACAGGTTTCTAACATCAGTATCCCATCAATGGGCAGTAAATGTTTTCCCCACTTTTGACTTCTTTAGCTGTATAAACGCTGTAAAATATGCTACTAAGGAGCTGTGGCTTTCCAGTTGTCCTCTGATTCAAAACGAATACACTCCCTGGAGTGTGTTTTGTTTATGTTTGTGTTGAGTTTTCTTTCTTATTTGTTTTTGTGCAGGCACAGACCTGAACTAAAACACAAGGCAGACACATGGATTGCATGAAGCAAACTATCTTTTCCAAATTAAAGCACAAAGCAAATCATAAAGAAATTAAGTTAAATGAAAGAAATGTATAACTTGGTCTCTTGTTAAATTTTATCTTGTCTGCTTCACATTTTTGCAGCTTGTGGGTGGAAGAAAAAATAAATGGGATTGGAATTGGAAGCATACCTGAGTCATCACAGATCTCCAGAGGAAATGAGTTTACAGGTAACAAAAGCTGTTGGGTTCATCTGGTTAAGGAGGATATCTGTAGGAGGCTGAGCCTGGGCACCAGGCAGGTATTTGGATTCCAATCAAAACAGATGAGAATCCCAAATGGTGAAGAGTGCTCTCAACTGGATTCTGCCCACCAAAAACACAGTTATCGTGGCCCTATCCAAACTCTTAACCTTGACAGCCAATTTTTAAGTAGAGGATTGCTTAGCAGCTTTGAAACATAAATGTGCTTTGAGCAATTTTGCTAATTTAAGCAGCATTCCTTTTTTTCTACATTCAATTTCCTTTATGTCTTAATCAGTAACCAGCTTCCTGCTCTGTAAAAGGACTGGAAGAACTGCAGTTCAAAATGTCGTTCCACCAGCTTTAAAATATATATATGTTATTATGCATTACTCATAAATATGATTGATGGAAATCAATCTCTGAAATTCTATTTTATTTCTACTGATCTCTCTCTACTTCTGTTTTAACAGGAGGATCAGCCTCTTCATGAATTTCTGATAAAGCAAATTTAATTGATACTTTTCACAATGTTTGGAAAGAAAAGCCCTAATTACTAATGTAACAAACACTAATTTAGTGAGCACTTTTGTGGTTGAGGTTTTTAGGTATCAGATTAAATTTTAAAACCAGTTTAATTTTGTATAAAATGTCCAGCAAAAAATGCCAAAAATTAATACTAGATATGCGGTGGTTTTGGTGTTATTTCATTAAAATATGAAAAGTGTTTTATTTTTTGTTTGTATATTTGTTTTGCCAGGTCAAGGTGTCTTCTTGCCCTGACTCCCTTTTTGGCACTCAATTTTGCAGTGATACAGTAAAAATTGCTGAATTTGGATTTTTTTCACCAGCATATTCCCATCAACTCACATTAAAGTATGTTTTCTGTTTTAAATCATTTAAGCTTAAAGAGAGCATGTACAGATTTGTTTTTATTCTCACAATCAGATGGCTTCTAAAGTCTGATGAACATAAGTGCTAAATTTAAACCACCTTTGCTCCTAATTTCTTGTCCAGTGAAAAAACAGATTTGTTTCAGATATTTCACAAGTCACCTCTCCCTAATCATAAGAGATATTTGGTCAGGCCATTAATTCAGAATGGTTTTACATCTGTTGAAATTTTGAAAGATTCTTTATTCTTACTTGTTGAAAAGGATTTATTTACTTATGTAAAATGTTAATTTAAGTAACATCTAGGAATGTACTACAGTAAAGAAGCAAAGTATTAAGAAATTATAAATTCAGAATTAAGAAAAATAATTTGATTTATTAAATTACTGTATGAGTAACAAAAATAATCTTCATATAGATTTAAAAACAGTTATTTGATTATAAATGTCAACTAAATAAATAAAAAATAATTAGGCAAACTCAGTCAGCTCTGCCTTTTATAGAATTGAGTGGTTTAAAACGGAACAAAGATTACTGGGTGTCAGATTACTATCTTACAAAACTTTATTTTCATTTATATAATGATAGCCTTTAACCACTCTCAACACAGCTCTCTCAGAGGTCTGTGTTCAGAAAACTAATTCAGGAATACCTAGTTAGAGTTGCAAAAGGTCTAAAACACTGAGATTTCTGAGGAACTTGTCTACTTGTCTCATGCTGTGCTATTACATAAACTCAATAAAGGTCACATCTTCTTGAAAGCAGTCATCCACCCAAGTACTCTAAACAACTTGTTTTGCTAGTTTAGTACATATCAAAATAAATCAGCAGGATTCCACAGATCTCAGTTGAAAGATACCATTGTCCTACTACCCCTTTACTACAGGATAGCCTTCTGGAGATAGGACTTAATGAGAAAATGGAGGCTGGTGCCTAACCTTATAGAATTCTGAAGATGTTAAAGTTATGGCCATTGTTTTCCAGTTAGCCAAAATAGTATGCTACAGAACACAATATAGTCAAAAATCGAAGTACTATAAAATCAAAAGAAGAGGGTCCAGAAGGAAGTCCGAATCAACACTGGAAAATGCAGATGTCAGGGTAAAGCATCTCTTGGCCCATTGTCATGCTGGTGCAGAAATTTTGCATTTCTGCTTGCATTGTAATCTAGAGCTAACAGAGGGACTAGGAAATACTCGTCTATAAAAATCCTTGTCTTGGTGATTGTCATAAGAATCTACTCCCTGCATGAAGAGCAGTCTCGCTTCCTAAGAAAAGAGGTCATACGCCATAAAACTCCAGGCATTACTTTTGGGTTTAGAATTCCTTTTCAACAGACATGGACTGTCCTGACATGCCAAAGATAAAGAGTTTCTGTCATGCCTCAGTCAAACTTTCCTCTTGCCTGACTTCAACACACCAGTATTCAGGACTGTGCCTGGTGCTAGCTCTCTTCTACACCAACATGGTTAACCTCAGCTGTCTGATTTTTTAAACAGTCTTTTAACTCTTTTCAGGTTTCAGGACTAGAGCTGCTAGTTGCCATTGCTTTCTGGATCTTTGCCAAGTAAACATCTATCACTGTAGATTATAACATGGAAATCTGACCCTTTGACATTTTATTTTCTTTCAACATAATTTGTGGAACAAGATGGACACATTCTTCAATGTATATGGAGGAATAAAGCATTTTGTACAGACTCAATAAATGCAACTGCATTCCATGACAAGGGAAAACACGTAACGGATTAGGCAGTACTTATGCAGAATAGAGGACTTCAGTCTTCTTAAGTATCCTGAATAAGGCCACTCTTGAGCCAAAGAGAGAGAAAATTATAATTACATCCTGAACACTCCCCGTAATAAGCAAAACTCTTGTTTACAGACCAGTTCAGAAATGTAAAATACTGACTTACTCATGAGACACAGCTGGGTTTAAAGTGAGTTATAAATGTGATATTGCCAATTAATCTTCCTAATTCCAACATTTCTCCATTTCTTAATCCTCTGCCAAAGTAGTTGTAACATGGACTACCTGCACAGAAGTAATGCATACATAATGATACGAGCTATACTATTGACTGGTCTAAAAACTGATTGCTTTTCTTTCTTTCTTTGCTTTATTTCTTCTGTTGGCTTGAACATCATTCATACACAGATTTAACAAATGTTTATGACATATGGTTTTAAATGATAAATTACTTTGCCTAGATAACAAGATAAATGTGGCAACTGGATTTTCTAAAGCTGACAAAACTAAATATTTTCCATGTTTCCATGAAAGAAATTGAAGAAAACCAATCAACCAAGCAAATAAATCACTGCAAGCGCATTTTAATTAACTCAATAATTAGAATGGGCTGGATTTTTTGGTTGGGTTTCTTGTTTGTTTTGTTTGGTTCGTTGGTTGGTTGGGTTTTTTTGTGTCTATGAGTCTTTGCATCTTGGGTCTTGATGGATTTTATACTACAGATTATGTGTACAAGAAGTTTCAATGAAATTGAAAAAAATCAGAATGAATAATCTTCCATTCAGGCATAGTCTTGTGACAGAGAATGCCAAACAATTACTGAATTCATTTAAATATTGAATGGAGCAGTTCCCTTAAAAGAAAAAAAATCCTGTTTAGTTTCCCTTTCATTTTCAGAAACCATTACAAAATGTCGAGTCCTTTGATAATGATAATCATAATACAGTAATTATATAAATCACACTTTGATTTAAGGAAATCTAACAACTTCTCATAATTTGAAAGTGGAATGAATATACTTTCAAAGGATACGAATGGTTTAATATTTCTCTCCACTCTTCAGTTAATTCAGGCCAGTTTCTGCATACAGATAACCCTTGCCATCTTGACATTGCCCTCTTGCCCAGTGCCCCATGGTGGGGAAGTTCCTTCCCATTTTCACATACAATGTGGCTGCTTATGGCTGTAAATATCTCAGCAAGGTGTTATTGAGCTGAAAAAGATATCTCCATGGTATTTTTTCTGATGCCACATGGATACTCATCCATGCTGCTTTCATCTGTGACTAACTGCTTGCAACTTCAGCGAGGCACTGGAAGCAGCCTCGCTGGGAACATTTGGTGTCCTGACTCATGGGTGCTGGAATGAGCGAATAGCAAAAAGCTGATACATCCGGAAGAGCCTGAGGCTGAATTCTGAAATTCAATTTCCATTCCTTTGGACTACTAGAGAGCTAAATTGAGCGATGCAAAAATCACTAAAGACTCAGAAAAGACATCTAGATTTGTTTTTTTTTCCAGAGTATTCTAAGTAGTCAAAAGAAGCTGTTAGTAGGAATATTCATAGGAAAGGACTGATAATGAAATTTAGATTTTTTTACCTTTTTCTCCCCCTATGCAGACTATAGAAAAGACTAAGTTCAACCTATATTCTACCTATTTTGTCCATCTCTATAATAGCAGAAATTTATCCAAGTACCATAAAATTGATGGGTAGGTATAGAGTAGCTACAATGAAACTAAAGCATTTTTCAGCAAAGCATGAAATTTTCTCTATTTGAACAACATCACATGCTTAGAGAGTACCTTATATCAGTTATCAAAGATGAGCTCAACCACTTAAAAAACAGGCTTCTTCTTAAGCATAAAACAGAGGGGGGAAAATACCCCAAAGGTTCCCAGAGCCACACTCACTGCTTTGGAAATGTCAATTTATGCAGGATATTGTAGCAGAGAACCATATTTGAATAAAATACATTTGTAGGATTTTCAAGGATATGTTATTCAGATGCTCATTTTCTGTCCTCTCTGTTTTGATGTCCCTGATAAAAACATGGGATATGGATTTTTCTGCTTTTACAGCTTCCTCTAAATACAGAGTCAAAGTCTTATTTCATTTTAGGTTTATTCTCAAGTTTCCTGCTTTTCCCTTAATTTTTAACCCCCTATAACATCAGTGATTTCAGTGTGTTGGACCTGAGCTACACATATATACAGGATAGAAGAATCCAACACCTTTTAACAGAAGTCACATCAGGTTAGCCACTTCCTTCAGAGCCTGAAGGTAGGCTTTTGCCTCACCTAGTAAAATCAGCCAAACTTTTCCTAATTCCAGTTTAATTGAATAGTTCTTGATCAAAATCTGTGTGACCCTATAATTCTGCCCCAGTAAGTATTTCCTAGCAAGGTTTGTCTCTGGGAAATATACTCAAATAACAAAGCTTGAAATGAAGCCAGAATGATCTCATTTCAAATGATCTTTTAGATTTTAGCCACTAACTTTGGCTCCTAGCTACATATTTATTCATGTTTTTCTCTAACCTACAAATTATTTGATTCATACTTCAAGTTCATTCCATATCCTGGTTGAAGGAAATCAAAAATAAGAGATTTTGAAGGCTCCACTTGGCCATTTTCCTGGGAAGCAGATTTGTAGCACTAGCTAACCCATTTTTCAACAGCATGAATTCTCACTGCCCTGATTATTATGTGCTCATTTGCACTAATTCAAAGTCAGTTCACAAAGCTAACACAATCTAATTTGGTAACAATAACTTTCTACCTGTAAGCTGAAACAAATTATTAGAAAATCTTCAGCTATGTAGAGAGTCAGACTTGGAAGTATCTTTCTGAAACAAACATTTTTAGTTATTTTAGAAAAATCTTTCTAAGATGAATGGCAAGGCTACCTTTGCCAAAATGTGATGCTTTGCATTCTCTGGGAAAAGCAAATTAACCCTTTGTGGCCCTGTTTTTGCTCCCAAAGTTACAAACCCTAATATTCTTATTGATTGAAAATGAGGAAAGTCCCATTCTAAACTAAGTTCTATCTTTCTAGTGTACTTCTATCTGAATGCGGTCAAAGTTCATCCAATGAAGTATAAAAACAATATTCTGGAAAAAATGTGAGCAGCTGATAAAAGACATGAAATATATGCATCCCCCAATCTGTCTGACACAAGCAGTTTTTAAAACCAAGCCAGCTTCAACATCACAGCTTCACACAAGCAACTCGATGTGATTCCTCTTACCTAGCTTCAATGAGACAATGTCCAAAGAAATCAGATAGATTCTCAGAGTCAACAGTCCATGTTGTATTTCCTCAGCAGCACCACGGACACTTGTTAAGAAATGTTAGTAGTGATATTCTGCTAGCACAGGCACTCCAGCTAATCTCAGATGCCCTTGTCCCACACAGGAAGAAAAGTGATATTCTAAATGATACACACTTATGCTATGTATAGCTTTCCCTTTTTAATGCCTACCCTCAGCCACAAAAGCTGCTTCCGTGCAATTGCCAGAGATTCAGTGTATTGTACTTCCTTCAACTCCACCAAGCAAGCTGAAAGTGGAATGATCTGAAGTATTTGACTGCCAAACTTTCAATTATCATTATGGCTTAAAAAAAGCCAGGGCTATTTTGAGTGCAGTTACAATAGCATGCCACCTGTGAATAGCTGGTTGGAATGCCGTGCCAACAAAGCCTCATTGGCTTGTATGAACTAAATTTTCACCCTCTAGCAATAACCTAAACTATTCAGACATGAAACTCACTTGTCCTCTGCTGCTCTCTAAAGCTACATCTGTGCACCAGCTATTTTTTTCAAGAATTCTTTCAAACGTTTTCTCAAGAATGTAAAACAATTAGGGTCACGTAGATACATTCAGACAGATCTATTAACTGACAGTGCTCTCAGGTAAAAGTGATTATCATGATCTACACCATTTTTATGGGCCATTTCCATGATCAGATTTCTCTGTCAGATTTATTTATTTCTACTAACAGAGCATCTCATTACCACCATTAGCTTCGGTCTAGAGCAGTGAACATATTTGAAGTAAATCAAGAAGATGCTGATGAGTATTTTACTGACATCTGATGGGTGCCAGTGCTTTCGAAGTTCTAACTCGGTGATACTTTAAATTCAGGATTCGGTCTCACAAAGACATATGCACTGTCTTGGTTTGTCTTTCCAGGAAGTACTCGCTGTGCATAAAATTAAACACATATCACAGCTCTAGTTGATCTCTCCAGCTGAACACTTACCAGTTTGATATATTTTACTCTAGCACAGGTCCATCGCTTCTTATGCTTCCCTTAGTTAACATGATTTCCCCAGATTTCCTGAAAACAAGGGATAAAACCACACAACTTCCCTGGCCAGTGTCATCCACTGCCATTTCTGCAGTAGTGTAGTTTGTCCTTAGGAAGAGTGGCNACTCGCTGTGCATAAAATTAAACACATATCACAGCTCTAGTTGATCTCTCCAGCTGAACACTTACCAGTTTGATATATTTTACTCTAGCACAGGTCCATCGCTTCTTATGCTTCCCTTAGTTAACATGATTTCCCCAGATTTCCTGAAAACAAGGGATAAAACCACACAACTTCCCTGGCCAGTGTCATCCACTGCCATTTCTGCAGTAGTGTAGTTTGTCCTTAGAAAGAGTGGCTGAGGGAGATGGGGTTGTTTAGCCAGAAAAAAAGCAGGCTCAGAGCCATATCACTCTCTACAACCACCTGAAAAAAGGTTATGACAGACGGGTAACAAGTAACAGGACAATAGGAAATGGTACCAAGTTGCACTAAGGTAGGTTTAGATTAAACATTTGGAAAAAATTACTCCATGGAAAGGGTTGTCAAGCATTGGAACAGATTTCTCAGGGAAGTAGTGGAATCACCATCCCTAGAAGTGTTCAAAAAATACGCATTTATGGCACCTGAGGACATGGTTTAGTGGTGTGCATGGTGGTAGTGCTGGGTTGATGGTTGGACTTGATGATCCTAAGAGGTCTTTTTCAAACTTAATGATTCTATGATTCTTATATATCCAGTTGTCCACACACATATTTCTTAGTCTGTGACAACATATTTAGGTATTTTTGAAGGCCATGACTAACCCATAAAAAGGTACTTTTATATATAAGAAGTTAAATTCCTAGACAAATCCTATGAGCTTAAGTAGCAATCTTACGGTGATTCTGTGCCTTAACTACAGTTTTTGATATTGCTTCAAATATGTTTTCAAGCACACCTGAAGTTTCCCTGAAATTGAATTATAAATTCTGTCATTCCTTTTCCTTTTTTATACTGCAGTCATATAATATCTGGATTTAGAGACAGACAAAGTCAGTATAGACTTTTTTAAGTGCCTTGATTTTTTTTTAAAATTACATACTCTTTCTTTTTTGGATTGTAACTGATATAGTGGGCTGGCATATCCTTTTCTAATCTCCTCAAAAAATACATGCAACTTCTGTTATTCTGTTAGCCCAAGGCCAACCAAAACTAAAATAAGGAAGTAACATCTCAGAAGTAAAATTGAAACCTGCAGGCCTTAAATCTGCCATATGTAAGTCCACCTGTCTCATGAAGTAGCACTACTGACAGCAAAGGGACCACAGGAGTTTTTAAAAAAAGGAACAATAGTATAGCAATTTATGCCTTATTTCCCTTCACATTTAGCCAAGAGTAGCTGACTGTCTGCTTTTGAGAAAACAGCAAACTGGAGATAAGGTAAACTTGAGTTCAGGTACTTGTTTGCACCTGAGAGGTCAGCCTAGGGGGGCTTAATATTACTGTGGACTGAGATACTAAACTGACACTTTAACAAATTCTCTGTTTTAAACTATTAGAGCATGCATTGTTAGATTTCAGTTAGTGAACAAGAAGCCACAAACATTCTTGCATCACAAGTTAATCATTTCATCTGCTGTGTTCATAGACTTCAAATAGCAGTATTTGTTTATGGTTGGTTCAGATTCAAGCTTATCTTCAAAACCAGAATATGGAGTTCTCCTTTATTTATTAAATTCTTACACAGAAAACTTATTTGGAACATAGTACTTCTGAACAAGCTGCATTCCACAAGATTTTCCCAGAATCAGAAAAAAATCCCATGGCTAATGCTCTTTCTCTTCTGAACTCAAGACCAGAGGCCCTATTTCTGTTCAGAGCTCAGTATTTAAACAAAAGGATAACAGTCAAACTTTGAGATTTAAGCACAGAATGTTCAAGTTTTTTTTTCAGTTCTGATATCATTCAATTTTTCAAGACTCACTCTAGCTTCTCTAAAATGTGAACTCCATCCTTTGTGCTCTGTAGATCACTCTAATACTCATAGCTGCTTCTACTAATTATTTCAATGAATTGTACAGTGTTGCTCTGAAAGTTTCATAATCCAAACTGCTATGTTTCAACTACTCTAGTATTTATGTTGCTTCTTCCCTTTCTAAAAGTCCTATAACCACACCATAGTGTTTAAAGTGTGCCGTTTGCTCCATGTATACAGAAGTTCACCTAGTTTAGCATGACATTTGCTCGATCTTGGTAAAATTACTACAGCTAGCATTAAATTTACATCTGACTTTCAAGTTGCATCTGGGAGATGTCAAGACTTAAATTTTTTTCAGCCCAACAACAGACAGACTTCTTATATTTCTCCCAGATTTCCTTCTTCCTTTTCCCTTCTATCCTCCTTCTCTGTCACATCTGACTATGACAAAGATGTGCTCAGAAGTGCAATACGAAAACCACTTAAATAAGCACATTTAAATATTTCAACGTGGACCTCTCTCTTGCTTCACTAGCTGCTCCCTAAGCCCTGAAATACCACCCCTGTAAACCAACACCATGTGCTACAACCCAGTTTTTGTCTTTTAAATAATTTCTCCTTTCTTTCCTCTTCTAGCATGCTAACTCTTTTCATTCCTTATCCTTTTTCACTACAAGTATGTAGCAACAGTGACCACTTTTCAAGTGGTCTCTACTGTAATTCCCCATTATGCCACAATCATGCCTAACTAAGTCTTCTACTTTATCATATGCTGGACATTCCATTTGATGGGGCAAAAGATGATGTAAGGCTCAGTCACAGACAGACGCTTATTCACATGAAAGCCAGATAGACATATAAATGTTAGAAAAATAGATAGGTTAGACAGAAAAATAGACATATTGTTTGTCTAATATATAAAAAAAACCACAGAAACTACCTGAAGATATCTTATTTATACATACTGCAACTGTGAGGTTTAGAACTTGAAATCTCTTTTCGCTTCAGTATAATACAGAATAAATTCTTCTGCCCCTCAGAGAGCTCTGCACAGGTCTCAGCCTGATCTTCCTGATCCTTACATTTGTGCTGCTAACTGGGCATGTCTCTTATGTTTTTCATTCATTCTCCTTAGAAACCAGGGTACAAGAAAAGGAAGGAAATCTAATATGGATATGTTCATTGAAGATTCCCTAAAAAAGATTAATGCTTTGTAGTATCAACTGCATTGAATTAGGGCTAACTCTTGGCATTGTATTTTTATTTCTGAGTGTCGTGTCCTGAAGTCGTGCTCTTTAGAGGCAATTTGGAGATAATTGTCATGGTAGAAAGAAAGAGACAAGTACTCATTATTTTTGTTTCTGAGGAACACAAGAAAATTTAAACCTTACAAAAGCAAAAAGAACCAGGGAAATAAAAATAATATAATTTTAGCAAATTTTCACCATCTTTAAATATTTTGGCTCACCTTGAGCTGTTGAGAGACACATCAGTTTTTATTTCAAAGGATTAGATAAACTGCTAGTTTCCATTCCTTTCTTGTTTTGGGTTTCAATTTGAATAGTTCCAAGAGTCATGGATAAAGTAATGGAAAGAGATGTATGGTGAATGAAAATAAAAGGATCAAGTCCAGGACTCAACAAAGCTGGAATGAAGCCAATAAAAAATTGGCTTATAATCACCAGGATTACTTATATCTAAAGGAACTTTAGGATAATCTTATTACAGTTGCCTTAGTAAAAAAGGGTATGTAAGTTGAAGACTGTAGGCTCATCACTACCAGCTTTAATTTTTGTTTGGCATTCCCCATTCCATTGTTATTATTTAGCTTTTAACTGTTCCTCTTCTATGAACAACTGCCTGGAGACAATTAGGGAAGTGTTTGTTCTTTTTGTGCCCCACACTTTTCTGTGTGTGACCCTGGATGAAAGAGAGGGAGTGGTGAAAAAGAGAAAGGAGAGGGAAAGAAAATCACCTCTTAATGTGTCTTTCAGTATTTCCATATGTTTGCTTAATAATAGAGACAATGTGGGCAGAATAAGTAGCGTTGAACTGCTCTCAACCTTGTCAGAGAGCAAGCATATGCTGCAGGCAGTTAAAGTAGCTGGCACCCTGCACATCTGTATTCTACTTGACATCGCACTAATTTACTCATTAAACCAAAGCCTAAGAAATAGGGCTGCAGTCAAACTAGGCAACAAGGACTCATTGATAGTAAATATTTTAAATTATTCTCAAAAAAAACCCCTGAGTGCTGAAATCCAGACTGCTGCTAAAGATAAGCTTGTTTTTAAGTGTGGGTTAAAAGGAAATCACTGAATAGTACAGAAATACAAAGAATATTATGCAGAATAACACCATTTGCTGAGAAGGGGAACCATGTACATCTTGAGCGACTCAGTTCATTAGATTCCCTAATCCTTGCTTTTGCATGGAAAAATAATTTGAAGTTACATTCCTTGGCACATAGCAAATGTAGTATTTTCACTCACAATGCCTTGCTGCAAACAACAGCCCCACCTCCTTTAGACATCTAAACCTTCAGAATGTCTGTGGAAAGCATCCAAAGGCATAGCAATCAAGAGCCTCCACTGTGCAGAAGGCTCTGATGCAGAGACATCCTGCAGAGACACTTCACTTCTCAAACATATTTTGAAGTACCATATAGCTTTTTTCCTAACACAAAATCAGGAGAAAAGGCAATGGGAGATCAGCAGCACATCTATAACATGATGGATTCATAGCCCTACTTTCCTCAGAGGGCAAGAACACCTGATCTGCAGTTCTTGTGGCTAACTTGCTGTCTGAGTAACCAGAGAAAAAATAATCTCTTTTAATTTTATCTATGTAGCCTAACCTGCCATTTCTCTTAGATATCTGTCACCTTAGGCTCCCTTCATACATTCATTTGCCCTGTCACAAGTGCCCACATTGCAGGAAGATAGAAGATTCTTTGGAAATGCTATTTTCCCCTCTTTGACACACAGTGTTTAACTACAACTTCGAAGTCTAACTTCTGGACGTTAAAGTTAGAACTGATGAATCTCTCCCTAATTAATGGAGAGAGTGCTGAAACTCCAGAGGGTAATTCAACCCATCTATTTTAAAAGCCTATTTAGAGAAGAGAAGGAACCATTTCTCCCCATTAACTATGTAGGGAGCCAAGTTAACTTGCTTAACCAGACACTCAGCTTTTGGACAGCAAAAGTTTCTAAGATGAATTACATCCCAAGCATTCTACAGCCCAAAGGGGATTTCTTTCAATTCCTTCAAATCCTAGCAAAACCCCTCATAAAGCTTGTTTGTTCAGACTTTACAGAGGAGTCATGATTTACTTCTCTGCCAGTGAGATAAATATAATTCAGGGATGCCTAGTGATGCTTGCTTTTTTTTTTTTTTTTTCTCCCCCAGACAAGGGAAATCAACTCCAAGCTAAATATCACTTCTAAGGTCTACTAGGTCATCTTCAGCTCCTGGATCAATACATAGATGGAATACAATTGTAAAAGTCACACTGGAAAATTCCTTCTTCATTAAAAATTTCAGTACGGAAAAAAGGTAACTTATATAGTTCTTATCCAAGGCCACTATTTCAATGCACTTTCATGCTAGCAAATCTAGTTTTTTTATGAGTTATCAGCATCTTTTAGGTTGAAATGCGAAGTGTGGAAGGAAACATAATTTGCTTGCAAATTCTGTTCATAACTGGAATTCAAAAGTGATTTAACTGACCCCACTTGTATTATATTTTACAGCACTCAGACCTTCCAAAGGGACATGGTCCTATTGCTTTTTTACATTAAGAAAAGATAGGTCATTTTATGTTTTTATTAACTCAATAATGGCTAACTACCAGCCTAAAGCATGTAGTAACCTTAAATACAAATTGAAGACACAGAACATCATTAATCTCCAGGCAAAACTCTTCATTACAATATAGAAGAATGAGTCTTTCCCACTTTAACTTTCAGCTTTTAACTTTTCCTGTCAGTGTGCATTTGGTCCCTCAAAAATAAAGATGATGTTTCTCTGTAAGCAAATTATTTTGCCTTTTTGGAGAAAACTGACCTGAGAAATAAAACCCTGGGGGGATAATGGAAACCTATGAAATTAATAGACAATCACTAGCTCTCATGGAACTTGAAATAAACACACTTGATCTGCTAGATCCAGGAAGTCCTGGGATACCATAATTGATTGCTGAATTTAAAAAAAAAACAGAAAACAGGCATAATGCACTTTTTAAAATTTTTTTTTAGTAAAGCCACCCATCCAGTTTCTTTATATAAGATTTTCTTGTAAACTTCTTTACATAGATATAGTATTACAGACATTGCAGAGAGAAAGCATCACATTGTAGTCAGTCTAAACTTCCTGTAATAGCCAGTTAAGTTTCCAGTTTAGAAATATTTGACATGTTCATAGCATTGTTATTTAAATGTACCTTGAATTCTGACCTTTTATATAATTCTTAATTCAGACTCACTTTTAATGTCCTCAAGCACATTGCAGTTTCTACACTTTAAAATTTAAAGGATGCATGAAAATATATAATCTTCTGTCTATTAAATAAAACAAAAAACAAGCAAAAGAAGTGATAGACATTTTTCCAAAACAGCCATTCCCTGGTTCCCTTTTGGACACAGGGAGCTCATTAATTATGCTTTTAATGCTAATTTTGTTGATTTAGTGGGAAAAAACCAACCTGGAACAGTGGGTGCTATGTAGAGAGAACACACACTGCTCAAAAAGACAGTTAGCTCTTTTCTCTAATGCTCATTCAAAATGTCTATTTCAGCTTGATCTTAATTCCAGCCACAAGCAAAATTATGAGTTACTGCTGCTTATTCTTGCTGGTGATCTCAAGGAACTGATTCAACTGCTAGTGACTGCCAGCACATGGGAACATTTTGTACATGGAAACATCTTACAGCCAGGCCAGACAGAGCAAAATAGATTCAGTTTTATGGTGGGAAACCACAGACGTTATTTTAGGCCAGCCAATTGCTTTTCTTTCATGAAGTGAAACATGCCCTGGAGTATGTTCCAGAAGGTCCCACTGGAAATGCTGTGTCCATGGAGGGTCACCCACAAGGAAGCAGTTAGTGCTGCACGTTTCAAAAGGCAGCAGTATGGAAAGTGCCTCCACTCTGTATAGATGGTATGTGTGCTCCTTCACTCTTTGAATGGTGAGCTTCTGAAAGAGGAGAGTAGTTCTGGCAAGCAGTCAATTCATTCTCATTAGAAGAAAAAAAAACAGCCTTTGTGGGAGACTTCTCTTGACTGAAATATTACATAAAATAATTTGGGCTCACCTTGTCTACGACAGTCTTTTGGAAAACATTTGGGTAAGAGAGTTTTTATTAATACTGCATAACTAGGTAAATGGTAAGTAGTTGTTTTCTTTTTTCATTACAGATAGGAAGAAAACAATATCCAACCTGTTAACAAACAGTGTGATAAAGTTTTTGACCTTCAGCAAGTCTTTGAAAAGTAATGTTGAAGGAATGATTTCTCCAAACAATTTTCTACTGTCACTATTTTACATAGTCAGTGCAAGAACTTCTTTTAATATGCTGCTTAAACAGGAAAGCAAATCAATTTTTTTTTATTATAATACCTTTTCAGCTGCCCATCAATCATCTTTTTCTAGCTAAACAGAAAGCAGAAATACTTTATCACAAAATCCCTTGCCCCTGCATGTAAGAATGATCACATCCAAACAGAATGCAAAACCTGACAGGATGTCAACTTGAAGTGAGTTGTTTACAAGCACAAAATCCCTAGTACTAAGTCAGCTAAGCAGCTCAGGTTTATGTTAAAGGGATCGGCACGCCACACTGTCTGGATTTCTCTTCTTCCCTCTGGAGAGCTCACCTCCTGCCAGTCTATAGAGAGCATGTTCTTTCTCATGTAAAGAGACATAGGCACTGCACCTGGCTACTGCATCAGCAACATCTCTAGATGGACCAGTTGTGGTGAAAACAAATATTTTCTTGTAGCCTGCTTTCACTATCTACTTCTGCTGTATGCTTGGGTGGGGGGGTAGGGGGGAAATAACCCCTCCAACAAAATACATTTTAATGATACGATGGAATACTTTATTCTTTATTGTGGCTATAAGAAGATCTTACAGAAGTATCCAGAATGATAACTGACAAACTTTAAAAAATATTTCATATTCAAAAAGGACTATATTGTTTCCTACCAAGTACATTAAACTGTCTTGGTCTCATTGAAAAGCATTTCTTCCTGTGTTAACTTTTTCCTTCGATAGAAATTAGATCCTAATTTGTAGCCTAACTCAGCATATGAGTGCTTAGTATCTCTGAAAGCCAGGTCATTCCTCTTAATTTCCTTTAGACACTGTTTCCTGAGACTGTCCTGCTAAGTACTTCCTACTTTAATGCTTATGAGAGTAGAACAGAGAAGGGATTCTATTTCCATCACTGTAAAACATCCCTGGAGGAACTGAAATGTAGCCCATACCCACTGAGCATATTTTGATGTTTGTAATATGCCCTGGTGTATGCCGGAAGACCCAGAAGAAGCTATTACTGAGGCAAAAGTTCCTCTGGGTCTTTTGCTGCATATATAAAGCTTTGGTAAAGTTTCAAACCTTACAGCCTTTAATGGTTTAAAACATTCCCTGGAGGGCATATATTGATGTAGGCATACTCAGGTGGGAATGGCTTCAAACAGGCTAGCTGTTCCACTATTGCTCTGTCCTAAGTCCAAAATCATTAATGCGATAGGTAGGAGAGCCTGAACAGTTACTCCACACTTTCTGCGGCATAAAAGCACCTTTCTTTGCTCAAAGGAGGAGGGGATTGTGCAGCAGCAAGTTTTGTATGAGGTGAAAGAGATGTCAAGACATATGTGATCAAAAATCATTCAACAGATGTAGCTGGAGATTTTCTATCAAAATACTTTTAGAATCATTATTATTACTAGATATTAAAAACAGTTCTCAGCAAAATCTACCTGGAACTTTCAAAATACAGAGAAAAAGACCAAATAATTTTGAAGGCAGAGCAACTTATTGCTAAGTATTTCTGATCTAAAGCCTTTCAGCTACCGCTTAATGTTATTCCCACTGCTTCACTATGTTCAAGTGCCTTTGAATATCTTCAAGGCGTGGAGGACACCAAACATAACACCAGCAAATTCCCTACCTCTGAATTCTCCAGCTACCAGGCAATTACACAAATAGTGGAGAATGGCATCCCCAATACTGCTAGGGTTTTGGAGAGGACAATTTTTTTTAAAAACCCAAACCTGCTTGTTTCTCTGAAGGAATGAGTACAGAATCCACACATATTACAATGGTTTTATAAAGCAACACTTGAAAAAATGAAGCATGTGTGCATAGATGCTGCAACACATACAGATAGAAAGACCTGGAAAACAAGTACTTAGTATATCAGTAAGAATTTCCAGGATTCTCTTTTTTCCTACATTTTTCAGCAGAATGTAAGTTTACCTCATTGTTCCCTTTCCAGCTATGACACTGTTGTGTGATCCAGCACACATGGCTCCAATTCTGCACCCATTTTTGACAAAAACATGTTACTGTCCTTTCCAAGTGGTATAGAGTTAAAAATAAAAATAAAATAGGTAAATTACACTTCAATCCATCAGATATTTGAACATGGAAGCTTCAAGTTACTTTTGAGACTGCAAGAGTTGTGAGTTTTCCAGCGCACCTGGCACAAAGAGCTTATGGTAAATAAGGGACATCTGAAGAGGGAGGTGGGATGGCTAAATGAGAATATATGTAGCAACTATGTACAAAAAACATGATGAAGAGAGATCATGAATCCCCTCCCAGTAAGTTAAAGGAGAAATTAAACAGGATAAGAATACAGAAGAGAAATCATACTACTTTTTACATCACTTTTTTAACTCATAGCAGAGGATATACAAGAGTTTTCAAGTAAAGTAAAGGAACTTTTGATGACTGAGGTATCATAAGAGGAATTGCTGGAACAATTCACTAAATAAATATCAATGTATTTCAAGAATGGGATACTGTTTATTCAAGTCTCCCAAAGTAATTTAAGATTAATCAAAAGAAATCCACAATTATGCAGTTTTCCATTGAAATCGGTTTGCATACTGAACCATGTAGGCAAGCAGTGATCTGCATAGAACTCCTGAGAGAAACCAAGAAAGAATCCAGCTTCACACACATATTACTGCAGTAATAATTAAGGAGCCAATTAAAAGGAAAAGAGTTAAATATATGGATTAAAGTTAGAAGCCTTGATACTTTGTATGTGTCCTTAAACTATTAGTATTCTTTTGGTATGATAATAAATAGCAGATAAGAAAAAATTGGCAGACACAAGTTTTCTGGACTTCCAAAAAGCCTTGGAAAATGCTTCCCACAAAAGGCTGTTAGAGAAACCAAGTAATCAGAGGATGAGAAGCATTGTCATTTATTAGAAACCAACTACAAATAGGAGAACACAGAAGCAGAATGCATTTATTAGTGGTCACTGCTCCATGTGGCTAAAGGTTAACAGCAGGGTGCCCTCAGGTTCTTTACAAAGGATGAGAGTGTTTAATCTATTTATTAATCATCTGGAAATGGGACTAACAATAAGATGGAAATGTTTACAACAGACACAACAAGTCTTGGATTAATTAAGGCCAAAGCAGGCCAAGGAGCTTCTGGGTTGCTTAAAAGAGCTCAGTGAAAGGGGAAACAATGGCAGATGGAAAGCAGCACTGCCAAGCCTAATAGAAGCACAGGGGAAAGAACCATATGAAATACTTAATCTAGAATTAAAAACCCAGTATGACCACTGAAGGCAGGGAAGACTCTCTTGATATGCACAGATCAATGAAAATACTTCTCTGGCACCAAACACAATCTAAAATAAAGATGTTGAGAAAGAGAAGAAAAAACGAAGAGTACAAAGGCTACAAAGGCTGAGATTTATTTATTTAGGCGTGAAGCCTGGCACCTTTAAATGAAGAGGTTAAAAAGACATAATGAATAAGGAAATGTAAGTAACTAATAAAGTAAATTACATAATTACTTAACTGTCTTCATAAGAGAAATAAAGAATTCAGCAAAACTGAAAATTGCATATTTAAAACAGACAAGTGTTTTTCATTATAATTTATACCAGATACAGGACTCCACATTTGATGTTGCCAAGTAGAAAGGTAACACCATTTTAATGAAAGACTGACTTTTCTGTGGATTTATACATAAGTTCTTCACAGGATTCTGTTCGCAGCAAGCCAGAACCAAACCAACAAAAACAATAAATGAAAAATCAAGCTACCTCTGCAGTTATCATCTTCTATTTCATGGGTAAACAGCTTATTCTTATCCCAGCTTCTATACATCATAAATGACTCTTTTCAGCTGCAGGTCTTCCATCATGGATACTCATATTTCATTCCCCCTTTCAGAAAATTGCCCTTCTTAGTAAAGAATATTAGTGGATCAAAGACCCACGGTCAAACTTATCAGGAGAGGCTGGTTTGGCAGCGAGCTTAAAGAGGGGAAAAGAGAAAAGGCTAGGTAGTGATGAACAATGAAGGGAAAAGAACAGCTATATCCTAAAAGATGTTTTCAATTGTTATCTTTACCACTGGTGGGCACGAATTGGCAATGTATTTAGCACAACCCCGGCTGCACCAACCCAGGAGGGGTGGCCTGTACCAACGTCCTTTAGATTGTTAAACTAACAGTGACATGTGAAACAGTGTCTACAAGTAACAGCTGCTAATAGCAAAAGTTTAATGAATGAGGATTTGATACAAGCAACCTTTCCAAGGATCACAGGTAACGCCTACATTGTAATGTGACAGAGCTGTAGGAAACTCTTGTACTACAGCAGATGTACAGATATTCTCACTTATATGGACAATACACAAACTAAATCTTTCTCTGTCAAACAAGAAACTGCATTTAAATGCCTTCATCAGTCAGTAGCCATTAATACAGCCCAAAAAATGTATGTGAAAGGGGCAAATAAGCAACATATCCTTTTAGAAGTATTTCAATATATTCAAAATTTTATTTTCCTGTGTTTGATTACTGGTTTGGTTATACCCTTTAATATAATTCTTATATTTATAATCATCTTCTTTTACCCTAGTCTCCACTTCCATCTAATAGTTTATCACTAGATATCAGAAAAAAATTTCTTAGAGGAGCTTAAAAAAAAAAATCAGTAAGAGCTATAGGAACAGAAATCTTAACTCAGTTATTACAAAGAACCAACAGAATTAACGCATGCAATATAGAAAGAACCAGATTTTGATAAAATTTTGGCGGGGTTGCTACACATTTAGAGAAAATTAAGATTTTGAACACCATTCTAAGTGTCTTTGAAAGTGAAAACTATCTCTAACAGTAAGATACCCCTTCATGTATGAAAATATACTAACAGAAAAGAATATGGAAAAGTATTTTATTGAACCATAAGCATGATAAATTGACTACTGCCTAATATTAATTAAGAAGAAACTTCACAAACTAGCAAACAATTTTCTGGTCTGGTGTCGAATTCATTTTACCTTCCAAGCTTATTCCCAGAGCAGATCACTGAACAGAGTAATATGTAAGTTCCTATAGCCTGCTTGCCAAAAAACACTCTCTTCAGTTTTCTGATTGTTCAGTATTAGCTCCTTCAGGCTTCAGGATAAAGCAACATGAGTATAACCCGAAATACATTCAACTGAAGTCTTATGTGAATATGTTGTCTGTCTGTTGTTAGGATGACCTTAGTTAAACATCAGCAATTTTGGCTGTCTGTGACTCTGATTGATTTTCCTGCAGGCTGGGCAATGTCTTGTCTCTCCTGCTTGGTCTCCCTTGCAGTTCCTGGTCAGCTTAGTAACATCTGGTTGTGCAGAGAGTGCTGGTAGGTACTCCCCTCATGTTTTGATCAACCACATACACTGATACTATTTCAGCCAATTATTTCTTTACCCATTTTTGCTAGGTCAGTGTACCACTTTTCTTACCTCTTTTTATCCCTATATGGGTTTCCAGTGAGGAAAAGGTAAGAAAGCCTCCTGAGGGTTACCAAAGTCTAAAAACATTAAACCCCACAGATCATGAGGAACATTGTTACTATTACAATATGACCTCTAGAATAACTAATTTTATTCCTACAAGAAAAGTAAACTTACTTAAAACCAACTCAATAAATGGCATCTATTCCCAGGGTTCAAAAGCAATGACCTCTAATTACTGGGCATATTGTAATAAAAATACCTAAATAATAAAAACTGGAAAGGTAGTGGTTCCCCATACTAACAGCAAATATTCTATCAGTGGGGAAATAGCCTTTCAATGTCCTATTTTCTAATGAACTGCACAGTACTTTCTAATCATTCAAAGAAAAAAGCTTTACTCTGTGAAGAAAAATAATATCAATCCATAACAGAGACACAGCTTTGCCTTGTGTGCTGAAAAAATCCAAAGTAAATGAAGTCTTCACATGTATATAGAAATTGCAATAATTAAAAAAGAAAATCTGTTCCTTAGGCTTTCCTGCATATCTGGTTGTCAGTTCAATAGCTTCCTAAAGTCTAGACTGAACACTGCATTACAGTTTTTTTTTTTAATTTAGCAGGAAACAAGAAATACATTAGAACATACTGAGAGCAGTATTATATGAAGACAGGACAGACTTGTTTAAGTGCTGCCAATTTCCCTCACACAAATTTTTCCTTTTCATGATTGTTTAGATATTTTTGCACTGTTCTGACACTAAAAACTCAAGAGTTGCCATAAAGAAGCACTGACAGTTCTGTTCAGCCTTATGTCTGTGTGTTGGAAAGGTGCTGTGAAATCCATGGTGAGGACAGAAGCAGACCCAAAATACAGCAGAGCTGCAGTGGTTCTGCTGCACAGAGGCTTGGCAGATGCAGGGAAAGCACAGAGCAAAAATCTGCATCACCACCATAGGCATGCCAGCAGAAGATTAGAAAAAAAAATTTAAAAAATGGATAATAGACGATCACTACTGCCATGATTATATAGAGCCAGGTGCAGTGAATAATTTCAGCAATTTGGCTCAGGGCCTTGAGATGCAGTCCTAAAGAAATTGCTGAGATACTTTGGGAATTATCTCCAGGTTGAATTTCAGTCTCTTTAACTATAGCTGTATGAATATTAACAAGGAGTGTGGCTGTATAGAGAGGCTCTGTAAACCAAAACAGTGCTGAAAGCCTGGTACCCACAATTACATGTGTTTCATCAATTTTACTTTGAGCTGGCCCTAGTCCTTTTTTTAGGGACTGCACATCCCTTACTGCCTGCAGCTCATTTTAGGTGTACCCCTTTCAGCAGACAGCAATCCAATTTGTGTGGTGAATCAAGGGGCAGTAAGAGTGGAAGTGGGACTGAGTGGGAAGGTTCAAAAGCACACCCCAGACCTGAACTGAAATGCTGGTGGAGACACAGCCTGAGGGCAGCTGTCTGTACACAGCTCAGGAGGTGTGATTTGTGCACTGCCCCATGTGTACAGACTCTGTAAGAAATAAATAGTTGCTTTTTAACTCTATTAAGACAAGAAGAACAGAGTTTGAAGCAGGACCATCCCTTTGAGCAATATTACAGGTGCATCTCATGATGCACCTGCATGCTATGGGGCCCTGCACTACTGAATTTCTGTAGTATTTGGTTTCCCCTATAGTGCCTTTATTTGCAGGGAAAAACTAAAGCACTAAAGAATTTCAGGTCTTTACTTCTCTTTTGAACATATCATGAAATCATTTCAAACATCTCTGTATTCAATTTTAGTCCAATTTTAGAGGAACCCAAAAAACAAAGCTTCTTGATATTCAAAACTATCATATTCCTTCCTATGAGCTACTGATCTTCTCTACCAATTAAGATCTTGGGAAAATCTGAGATACAAAAATTTTCTGCAAGCTGCAAAATATATCATGTCCTCCTCCTGCAGATCTAAACACTTATAAAAGGAGAAAAATATCTCCTCCATCCCACACTTCCATTGGCTCTCTTCAAATCCAGCCTATATTAAAAACTATTGAGCAAAAAAAAACCCAACAAAAAAACCCAACAAAACCTATGAATATTTACTTTCATACCACAATTGACAGAGGACTGTTTCTGCAGCAATTAGAGAGAAACAAAACACCAGAAACTACCAAAAAAAAAAAAATTAAATAAATATTTGGGAAGTCACTGTAATTCATGCTTATATTGCACAAGCTAACATCATTCTGCTCTTTAAAATGTTTCATAAAAAACTATAAAAATCACATTATATAACAGTAATAAAAACCTTATCCCTTAGATAATCACAGCAATCAAAATACGCTGTTCTTAAAAAAACCCACACATAAGCAAAAAATAAACTTTGTTGCAATATGCAAATAGAGAACCAGAAAGAGAAATAATCTAAAATATTCCACAAAGGCTCTCTACAAATGAGTTGTGAAGACCAATGCAAGACAGGGTTAGTGAACACCCCAACAATAAATGCTTGTGTATTTTACTTTTACAGTGGAGCCTTTCTGATGTATCAATGAAAGAAATAAAATACCCTAAGTAATTTACATTTCCAAGCAGTCAGAAAACAAATAAATCCTGAATAAAGGAAAAGACCACTAAGAAAAATTGTTACATTTTCCTGTACTTCTTAATTCTGCATAATCCATGATGTTTCATATTTCCATAGGACTCTGCTGCAGGACTGTCCTAGCCTCTCCAGAATGCTTGATCCTACTTCAATAATTTCCTTTTTCCACCTCCTTTAAGACATATACATATATATATACATATACATATACATATACATATACATATACATATACATATACATATACATACACATACACACACATACATGTGTATCAAACCTGTAATTTTTATTTAAGATGAGTCATTATTAAAATTACTACCTTTTTATGAGTGTTGAAATGTACCACAGAGCAAAACTTCCATTACCTGATCAACTTATGCTTAAATTTTAGCTGTATTTATGCCAGCATAAATACAGAGTGTCTTTGTACCAATCAAAGCAGCTTCTTTGGATTTAAACTAGCAATACTATGGAGCATCATCTCTCCTTTTGACCCTGGTGGATGACCTCCACTCTTGGCTGGAAAAGGCAAATAATTTTGCTTTGTTTTCTTCAAGGTTTTCCTCTCCCTGGAAAGCTGAACAACTTAAGCTCATAATATTTTTTCACAGCAGTGCCTGAAAAAATCAATAGAATAAGAGAACACAATCAAGACCAAGTACAACAAGAAAGAAAAGGGAAAAAAACATTAATCTAACAACAATAACAAGTTAGTAATGTCAGTCAAAGACAGGGAAATGAGCATTTAAAGCACTCTGAATGTTACTTTTTCTAGCGAGGTTTCTAAAGCAAATCAGTCTGAGTCAAAACTGTACCTCTGAATTCATACATTTGAATTTTAAAGCATATCATGTTCCTCCTCAGAAAACAGTATTAAGTTTAAGTAAAGCCATTTATTTCAATGGAGTTAGTCCTGGTTTATGTCATTATAGATCCCTAACTAAAGAAAATTGGCCTATATTTACAAATGAAAATAAAATAATATTTTAAATTTATATCTGTCATACAGAGATTGGCTTGCAGTACATTTACTCTGGTCATGTCTCAGGAATTAATATTGGTATCTAGATTTTGAAAAACTACTGTTGCATCAATGATTTAATTTCATTAATATAGTGAGGTTGCAAAAAAAAGAAAAAAGTGCATTTATAAGATTCAGCTTTAAGAATTATAAGATTTAAATAGAGACAAAAGAAACCATAATGCACTTCTAACTGAATTGGAATATAAAACAGGAAGCCTCATTTCCTGAACTCCGGCACTACACTATATCTTAGTTAGCTAAGCTCAGCCTATAATAGCGGTCATTTCCCCAAGGATTGCTACATCAGAAAGCAGAGACAAAAAAAGTAAAAATACAAAAATTGTTTCTGCTTTCCATATAATTTGGGTAATATTTCAAATGTACCTTGTTCAGAAACTCCTACTTCTTCATACTATTGGTCCAAATTCTGTCACGTTCTCTGTAGAAATATTACATCAAGACTTTAACTCCACAGCAGAACCGGACTGGAAATGAGCATCTCTCATCTCTGAATGCATGAAGAATTTTAAAAGCCATCCCAGGGGACCTTGGCTATGTTTTTGACTTGTTTCCCTTTTTTTAAGTGCAGAACCTCAAGCCAGTGGAATCTAATCCTCATATATTCTCAGCCTTGGCTGTGCTCCAGGGCAGAGCTTCTAAGTTCCAGACAGGCAGCACATGCTGGGGCATCCCCACACACAGGATGCTGTGAGCTTCCCATACGTGTTCCCTTATGCAAAAAAAATTTCTTCTAATAAAAACTGCTCAGTCTCTCATTAAAGCACTGTGCCACAATATTAACAGCTTGAACATAGCATGAAAGGAAAAACATGAAAGGATGGGTTTTATACCTTTAGAGGTATAAAATTTGCAATATCCCAAAATAGATGCATTTGGGATACTTTACTAAATAATAAAAAGGCCAATAAATGAGGCTTCAATGACATAGGTCTTTTTCTACTGATTACGTTGATTGCCTGGCTTTAACATGGCTGGAATCAGTACAGACACATCCCACTGGAAAACCACCAGAAACTTGCTTAAGGAGTTTACTAACAATCAGCATTCTAAATAGATGTTACAGTAATAATTCTCTTCAAAGCCACCAGATTTTATTCCTTACCAAAGCACAGATTTGGGATTATTTGTGGATGTTTTTATTATAAAGATTACAATCAATATACCTAGTTTTATTTCTATCATTTTGATAATATGTGCTGGAACTTATAGTTCTCTCATCTTTTAAAAAATAATTTACCTTTGAAATGGGATCTGCTACAGCAGATTTCACCACAGTCAGTGCACAGTCAGTTGCAAGTCATTCAATACACAGGAATTTTTACTTCTAACTATAAAGTCTTCATTATCCTAAAGGTCTTCTATAAATCCAGTTTCAACAAATATATGTGAAGGCAATGTTAAGAGTACTCATATGTAATTTGCATGTAATTTTGTGGGTATATATTTTAAATATATATACTTGTATTATTTATTCACAATACAAATAGCCTAAAAATAAATTGGACTTTTCATTTGCCACCTTTTGTTGTCGTACAAGCTGGGTTTTATTTTAAAGAACATCTGTTCTTTTAATCCAGTGTGTGTGTATACAAATACAAACATTTGTCTCAGCAGAGATCACTTTGGTGCCTTTGAAAATGTAACTTTAACAGTGATAAAAATACTCCTCGAAATAAACTAATACTAATAAAAATTATATTTTCTTGACTCATGAGCACAATAAATCAACTAATATGAGTTATGAATATACTTTCAACATTAGCTAAAGCTTTTCCATCTGGTATACTCTTCATCAAGAAAAATAAGTATATATAATTAATTTTTATCATCCTACATTTAGTGGTCTATTACTACATACAGAGGTTCCTGAGATATGTAATTAACCTTATATAGATTTTAAAGTTTTAATAGTTGCTCAAGTTCTCCCTTGAAATCCATTTATCTAAATAAACACACCTCATAAAAAATTCATTTTTTTGAGAAAAAACTGTAAGTGTAACCCCTTAAATGCAGAGAGCAAGTTAACTAATGTAGGGCAATGATCAGCAAATCATCAGTCAGCAAACTCTGGAAACTCACTTATTCTCCTAAATGAATAAATAAGAAAAATAGTTTTTCTAGATATCTCATCTTTTTCCCATCCCCTTAATAAAGAATGCCCTCTGATTCTAGATTGCCAATATCTTTAAAATGTAATAAAGATACTTCATTACGATGCTTAATAGATATGAAGTCTGTTGACAGGCCCAAGATACCATTTACATAAGTATTCAGGCAAATTGAAGGCAACATCTAATCTAACATGCAGAGGATCAACAAGAATTAAACATGCATTTAAAAAGCACTCTAGATATTCTACTTCCTCCATGGAAAATATCTCCTAAAAGCTGCAATGTATTGCACATTCCAAAATGCAAACATAATACAATTCTTTTTTCTTTCCCTTTTTAAAATTTTACAGTGGATATATTTGAAAATATAATGCCTTAACAAATGAAATTATCTAAATCCCCACATTTAAAAAATATTAAAATGCCAACATCATATCCCAAAAGTGAAAAATTGGACTTTTTTTTAATTTGTTACCTCTCTGTTACTATTTCCTTCTAACTACACTGAAAAAATTTTTAAAAATCAACAGTGACTTCCAACCTTCTGCAGAGCTTCTAAAAACCTAGACTGAAACATATTGTTTGCTGGTAACTTCAGATCATCTTTACTACTGTTTTTAATCATTACATTTTCTTCTAAAAATGAAACATCTGATTCAACTCCCAAAATCAATGTATATTAAAGGTGAACATTTTCATCAGGCTCTTCAAGAAACTTCAAAGGACCAAAATATTAATATACAACTGCTGAAGTTTGTCACTTCAGCATTTATCATCACCATCATCCCAAGAATTTTGTTGCATTCAGTCAGGGCTTCAAAGGGTCATACCAGGTTGTTCCATAAAGGCTTTAGGACAATGTTATATCCAACAGAGCCTTTGACACATGTCCATCAGTTTGGAAGAAGAATATGAGATGAAGGGTGGGAGAATATCTAGTGTTGATCAACTTCACTTCAGAGCTGCTTACATCATCTCCTTTTTGTCATTATGGACTGGGAGCTCCTTGGATATAGCTCTTCCATGTGCATGTTCTAAAGGAGCAATTCACATATTTTATATATCTACCCTGTTTGCAAACAAGGTCAAATTACACATCCAAAAAGAAATCTGGTTTTTATTTTTTTAGCACATCTCCAAATTAATAAAATTTCTCTACAAGCTAGAATAAGTCTCCAGTGCCTCACTACATTTGTATTCATCTAGCTGATTGATGCTGTAAAGGAAATCAAGCTCACACACATTCTCACTTAGAGATGTTTGCTCTACAGTTCTGACAAGAGAAAAGTACAGTGAAAAGTACATAGAAAAGAACAGTACGGTTACTGTAGTAAAGTGGCATAAATGTCTAAGAATATGTGTTTCTTGAGTGAGGGAGTTTGGGTAGTCTTGGGAATTTCCTCTGATTTGGATTAAAGGAAGAAATTCTCATATACATCGGCATTCCACCCCCCAAAAAATCCACCCTCCATGTAAAGAGAAAAGAAAGAATAAGAGAAATAATCTCTAGCAGATCTACTTGCAAAAATGTATATTAAGAAGGTGACATACAATTGTTATTGTCTGGTTTCTCAACAGAAATAACAACTGGAAAAGTCATACATAGAAGCTTTTGGTCTTCTCTCTCAAAAAAAAGTGATGAAAATGCTGTTATGTCATACAAGACCTTTCCCTATTCTCATCCCTAAGAAGCAGATTGCATATTTCACCCATTCTTCACTAACAGAATATAGATATCAGAGAAGTGAAAGAGATTTATGATTTCACTAGGCTAGTGTAGGACAGCAAAAGTACCTCAATTTTACAAACTTTTTCACAGTTAAATTTTGCATATGAACATAATTTCATCCAAACTTGATTTTTATACCAAAATCACTTTGTTAGGATACATCTAATATGACTTTTGAGGTCAACAGTGGGTGGAAGTGTTTGTATCTGAGATAAAATGACAGTACGTCCTCTTTAGAAACAAGACATAGAATAAGTATTTTAGGGCATAATCCATCTGACCTATTTTAGATGTCCACTTTATTGTGAACTGGCTTAGACTCTATGTATCTCCACTGACTACAAAGACAGTCTGAACTTTATATTTTTTGTGAATATCTATAAAGGATATCTAGCTTTTTTTTTTCTTTTTGTCATTCAAATTACTTTGTTTTTGTATATTCTGGGGTGTTATGACTGACACTTATCAAAAAGTAATACTTTAGAATTCAGCTTCTAAGTTATTTTTCCCTTTTAGGCAATTCACAGATCTAAATACATTATGGATCTCAGTGCAAAACTGAAGCTATAAATTACTAAGTATAGACCAAATGATTTTTGGGCAAGATAAGTAATAGAACTATTATTTCCATTTTGATTACCTTTCCCAGAAGAACATGAAATGAAGAAGCAAGATTGTCACAGTCTCTGCAAAGTGCATGTGAAGCACACTGCTTGATGTAAAGAGAACAAGTGAACAAAGCGAAATTGAGGACAGAGCATGAGATCCCAAAATACATGACGTTAATACCATGAAATAGTAAATGGTGGCTTCTGGATTAGGATGGCATGCACTTCAACTACTCTGTGTTAGTAACCTGCAGCCCTTTTTTTTTTTTTT
>VZTX01017778.1:0-37918 GCA_013400915.1 Pardalotus punctatus | reverse complement strand
CAGGTGCAGCAGCAGGACAAGAAAACACATCAATATGCTAAAGATTAACAAAGCCCAAAAATGTATAAAAAGAAACCCCGGAGAAACAGCATTTGTGAACTAGGAGGATTCGGAACAGAATAGTGTCCGAACCCGGTTCACCCAGTGCCGATCGCCTGGCTCGGTGCTGCTTTTGCTCGTTGCTTTTTCAAATTTTATACTTTGATTTTTCAAATAAATTCTCTTTAATTGCAAAACTGAGTAATTCGTTTATAACATTTTCTGTTTGCCTGGGAGGCAGGAGGGCTGCAGCTTGTTGGATTCCGCGGATCAGCAACTGATGGAGCTGTTTAGGGACAGACTCATCCGTGCTCACCTGCATTGACAAGTGTGGCTCAAGGACAGGACAGGGACAGTGACTGTAAGGCAGCTGTACAGTGCGCTGACTGCTGGCTCAGAGGTGTCAGAAGGAGAAGGAAATGCTGCTCTGCTGCCTTGAGAAAAAGGTACAAAAGGATTGTTTTTCTCTGGGGCTGGATTTACTTGGGCTGCAGGGAGGACTTGACCTTCGTTTGCACTACTTGTGTCCAGCGCTTTTGTCATAACTCAGGCAGCACCTCCTCACCAAACTCCACCCGTGGCTCCTTCCCACCAGCCTGCGGTGAGCCCTGGGTGTAAACTGCTCCAAGTGCACTCAGGGGCATCCCAGCAGGGGCTGAGCCCTGTGTGTGGGGCTGCTGTGTAAACCAGGGGTCCTGAGGGGCAGCTCAAGGCTCTCTGCTCCAGCCCTGTCCTGCCTCCTCCTCCACACACACAGCCAAGGGGAAAACATCCCACATTCTTCACACTGAGGCTGTGTCCATCCATGAACTGCTCCCTGTGTGGGGTAATCATGTACTGTGAGATCACTGCCTCCAAGAGAACCATTCTGGGCTTGGATATGGCTTTGTTTCTACCTTGAAACACTCCTGTTATTTTTACTTAAAACTATCTGACTCTGGCTGATAATACCAGGAACTATCCCTTTTCTATCTGGTCTGACACACAGTTGTCTGAGTAACTATTAGCACTTTTAACATCTATTAACACTTCTTTTTCTCTCCACATAAATTGCCTGTTTGGAAAATAAGTATGGTCTTCTCATCACATAAAAGGGGAAAATCACTGAGATTGGTTTCGGATTTACAACTAAGGGCACTTAAGGGCTGTATCTTTCAGCCGTGGTGGACTCAAAAAGAGGACTTTTTTGTTTAATAAAACACCCCTTTCTCCAATGACAAACTCCTTGCAGGAATGCTGCCACCACAAGTTGCTGCTGAGCTGTGCAGAACAGTATCTGCAGCACGTGTCCTAATTCCATACAAATCCTTGCAGTCTTCTCTTCTAAACCTATTGTTTCTGTGCCTCTTTGCTGTGATTGGAGATCAATGGGACAACATCTTCACTGTCTTATTCATTCACTAGGTGAATTAACTTGCTGTCTTTTGGTTTTGGGGGTTCTTTTAATGTTTGGGGTTTGGTTTTTTTTTTTGTTTTTTTTTTTGGTTGGTTGATTCGTTTTTTGTGTGGTTTGTTTTGTTCTGTTCTCTTGTGGTTGTTGCTGTTCTTGATTCCCTCACTCACTCATTAATCTGTGGTTGTCTGATTTTGTCCCCACTATACCTGAATTTGTACTCAGCTGTGTGAGCCGCCCTTGCTATTCATTGGGGAGGAGTGACACTCTCTGGCCACAGGATATAGTGCCATTAATTAAGCGAATTTAAAGGGTCCTTGGGGTGGTTTTAATGTCTGATTTGGAAATGGAAAAAGACAGAGAGTCTCAATACATAAAGCCAGGAGAGAAGCAACAATTAGCTCGAGACATGCAGGCTGTGTTGGCACTTTGGGGTCCCTTAGTAAAAAAGAGGCACCAATTGTCCTCCCTTTTACATCCTTATGCACCTACAGCTTGGCTTTTTGTAACATCTTTTTCTTGATTCTTCGGTTAACTTATTTTTAGTTGCTTTTAGAAGCCTAAAAGACGTGGTTGAAGATGCAGTGATAATATCTACAGGGTATGTAAAAATACTGTTTTCTCTCTTTGCTTCTCTTAGAGTGGAAAAGGTGTAAAGTGCACTGTCATCCTCAGGGTCTTGATAGAAAATACTTAGAATGTGAATTCTGCCTGAATTTTAATGTATTACTAGTGAGGGCAGTAAAAGAAGACAAAGGTATTTTGAAAGGAGATCACTGAAATGGCAGGGATCTGGAAGAAATAAGAGTCAGCACTCAGAGGAAGTGTACATGCATTTTGCCGAGGAATAAGTGGTGCAACAATGGCAGGAGTAGAACAGCAGTTTCACAGAAAAAGATGAGAACCAACAGACTGAATAATTTGGAGAAGTGCTAGGTACATCTCTGCTGGAGTTGTTTGATATGCTGATTTCAGGGACCAGCCAAGTTTAAATGTTTCCTTGGCCACTGAAGCATAGTCTGAGCTGCAAGAGAGTTCGGTGTGCCTTTAACACTCTCCTGATGTGTGGATAAGTGTGTTCACCTTTTTGTGTCTTTCTCCATGTACCCGTCACTGGGATTGCAAATTGGAAGTAAAAGATAAAGAAATAACGGATAAAGAAACTCCCTCATAGAGCCCAGCATCCAACGGAGTGGGGCACTCACTGCCTGCCAGGGCTTCTGTGTATTAAGGTACTGATCTCCTATTAGATGTATAAGAAAAAGAGATTCTTAGGACCCTGCATACCTTGTATTTACACCTGCATTTTCTTTACATGGAAATTAGTGCTACTGTGTTAAGAAAAGGCTAAAATTTGGCAGTTTTCCAAGCCTAGACTCTTCTAGTTTTGGACACTGGCAATACCCTTACGCTTTGAACTCCTCATCAACTTGTTCTTTCCCATTTGCCAAAGGCTGGCTTGTGGTTCAGAATCTCTCCTCGAGGCTTTGCTCTGGTTTTCTTTCTGGAGCCTCACTCTCCAGGAACGCTGGGTTCTGCCCCCTCTGCTGGTTTATCTTGGGGCAGTGCAGCAGCTCACTGAAGCAATGGATCGGTTTTATTATGACTTGGACAGACCTCTGTCCCCCCTGTAACACAGTGCTGTTTTCAGAGATAAACATTTGGGGATGGGAGAAAAACTGGTGAATAATAGGTTTGGCAAGTCGTGCATGTTGAAGCAAAAGGAGGAGCAGGATTGAGTTGTGGAACTCGAGTGTGGTGAAGGTCTGTCCTGAGCTAAAGGTGCTCTTACCCTTGACTAAGATGTGTTGTCTGGATCCCTTTGTCCTTTCAGCCTTTTTTTTCCTAAAGACCTTTCAGCCCTGGGTATTTGCCGTTAATGAAGTACTAGAAATCATTAAGACTCCCACCATGAACAAATTTTTCTTTGTTAACCACATGAAAAAATGGTGAAACAGCTTCCTGAAATTGAGAGACTCAGAGAAGTCAGATGTTAATTTACAGAGCTGCTGAGTTTTAGGCATTTCCCAACTGGCTCTGAGCTAGGACAAGGCCAGTGCAGGGCGGATTCAGGAGCAGGGGTCGAGAGCCAGAGTGGCTTGGCATGAGGAGAGCTTTGCTGGAGGCATCCTGGAGCCTGTTGCCCTCTGAGGGGTTAGGCAGGAGCCTCAAGGGGCTCCATGAGGTGGCTTAGTCTCCTCTGAGCAGTTTTCAGCCTGGAGTCACAAGCACAACGATCTCGAGCCAGGGAATTTGGAGGGATTTGCTGGCAAACAATGCAAACTTCTGTTTCTGCAAAAAAGAGACCGATGCAAACAATCAAATAGATGAAACCCCCATCCTTCCCCATCTCTGATCTCAATTTTCTGTATAACCAGCACAGGTTATGTTCAGTTCTTCAGAACTCTGCCCCAAAGACGATGGGCATTGTGGGAGGTTGAGGGGGTACGTGACCATTCCTTCCCGTGGCTCTGCACAGCAATCTCTTCCTGCTGCTCCTTCTGAGGGGTTTGTCACACACGTTTGAACCCTTCCATATCAATCAGATTATTCCATTCAAGTACAAGAGTGCACAGCAGCAGATACCAGAGGAAACAGCTACATGTATCACATACTGTCCCCTTGCCTTCAGCTCAAAAGGAACTAGAATTGTCCCACTGCCCGTGGGTGCTGCTAAACAAACACCCAGTTCCAGACTGGGAACTTGGATAAGCCATGCTAAAGGTCAATGCCAATACTGTGGATCAGGATCGGTAAATACTGAAGAAATGCAAAGTTGATTCAGAGATAGTTGTATATGTGGAGCTCCAACCACTACCTAAGAAATCTGTTTATTAATGGTGGCCCTGATCTTCTCAAATCTCCACTTGTGGTTAAATAGTGTCAGAGTCCTTCCTGAGCCGGGTGAAAGGAAGAATTAACTGATTAAACACAAAGCACTTGTGATGAAAAACGTTATGTGAATGAGAGAGAGAAAAAAACAGATCTAGATTTACACTTCGACTTGACAAGTCACTAAACACTGTTTTCTTTTCACAGGTTTCTCCTGGTGCTGATTTGTTTAATATTCAGTGTACTGTCTACTATAGAGCACTATTCTGAGTTTGCCATTGGAACCCTTTTCTGGATGGTAAGTGAACTTTTTTGGGAAGGAATGATCCATTTGACTAAACCTAAATTGGGTGAGCAATTTGGGTGTTAAAAATCCTGATGGAAATCATGCTACCAAGACATTTAAAAGAGTACCTGCTTTCATTAAAGAAACATCACAGTTTAATGGGGATGATTATTTGCTAGATCCTTAAATGATGAGGACACTTGTTAGATTATCAGTTTTCATAAACTTGCTTTTCCCAAAGTGTATCTCGTACAGAGGACAGCTGGTGTTCATCAGTCTTAGGCAGCATGGAACTGTAGGAATTATAAATATTATAATTATAATATTCTGTAGGAATGGATATTTAAAATGTGTATTTTCTAAGTCTTGTGGTAAAATATTGGCCAAGAACGTTGCTTTTTGGAGGTGGGTGATTTCTGTCAGCCTGGTTTGGTTCTGTATAGAACGGGAAGGGAGAGCTCCTATCACACTTCTGTCACCATGATTTGGATTTGAAGTTGGTGCTTGCTTGGTGGGAATCTAAAGTACAAATAACTTGCATGAGGACTCTAGACAATGTTCCTCCTCTGTTCCTTCCTGCCTCTCTTCACCTTTAGAAAGTTAAAAGTGGATATTAAACATCCTCGATAAAAATGGAATAAATAACTTTCTAACAGTTGCTTGCAATACCTGTATTTAGCCACTGAGTTCCTCTGATCAGTGTGTGATAATCCCAGTATTCTTATTGTAGTTTCCTTCTGCTAAACGGTGACTTTTAATGTGATAGAATTTGCTTTTCCATATGTTTTGAAAATAAAAACCCGTTACTTCTTTGTTTTCCTATGGCTCAAGCTACATTAGCATGCGCAGCTTTTGCGTGCAGTTGCCTGAGCCACCATCAGATCCCGGAGTTACCCTGAGACCTTGATTAAAGCTAATCCTGTAACAAATGCTGCTTGGCCTTCAAGCCACATTCAGTGTCAACCAAAGCTCAGTGTTCTGCCAATCACTGTGGTCCTCTGGTGCTCTCTGGGATGTGGTGATTGCAGGGCAGCGCAGCCCTGCCGGCTCAGCCGATATTCCCTGTGCAGCTGGAATGTGCTTGTGCAGACACACTGCTGGACAAGGAGGATCGAGATGGAGACCGATGTGTGCCTCCCCCAGCGCCCACACAGCACTGACAGTTATTTTTGGGTGATGTTATCGACCAACAAATGAATGGTTCACAGGCGATGGCAGCACTGGAAGGATTTCTTGGCCTCCTTGTGTTACAGCCTTACCCTGGAGGATGCCCTCTGGAGCTTGTTTCCCTAGTTTCCATCCTAGAAATGGCCAGCACAGAGGGAAGCTGTTCTGCTGCCTACTGTAGAGTCACTTGCTGTGGCAGTGGGTTCTACCAACACTGCAGGACCTCACTGGTGGAAAACCTCCTGATCTCAGCACCCTCTGGAAAACACAATGGTCTCTCCCCAAAACTGTGTAATCCCCTCTGGTTGTAACCTACCCCTAAATCCTACCCTTCCCTACTCCCCGTTGGTTAAGGGGGTTTCTCCCCGCCTCCTGTTATCTGGCCCCNAACCCTCGGCATTAACTTGCCTAGAAAGCATTTCTCTTAAAACTTGGTTTGGTCGGAAATAAATTCACTTTAATTACGAAAGATTGTTTTTATAGTTAATTAAATCAGTTCTTCATGCAGAGTTGTGAGATTTCTTGTTGCCAGGAGCTAAATGGTTGGACTGCTGGTTGGAGCACTTCTTCCCACCTTTACCTGAAGGAATTTCCAACTGTGTCTCCCATTTGAGCCAGGAAAGCGTTCACCCCATGGAAGTGTGGAGATTGCTGCTCTCTTTACTCCTTGGAGGATCATTACTCTGATCTACTCCATACCACAGCTAACTGTAAATGAAACCAGAGTTTTCTTCCTCCAAAATATGGAAACCTGGGCCTGTGCATTCTGCCTGTTCCCTTGAAAGTGAGAACAGAGGACACTGCCAGTGTGGTGGGAAACAAAATTGGGCCAAAGCACTGACTGGATCAAGTTTGAAATGAAATTGGTTTATTTGTCTCCTGACTGAAGGACCCTGTAATCCTTTGTATAGCCCTCAGCAGCAAATAAATACTGGCATGTGATGCTTGTGGAATTTTCCCACTTGTGAAAAACTGCTTTTCATTATCTTGAGGTAGATTAACACTTGGGAAGGATCAGTTTCAAAAATATCCTATTGGAAGTTGGTAAGGCCTGACAAGAGGGATAGCATTTGATACTTGAAGATATTTGAATGTTGTATTTTCTTAGGGAGGGTGAGATGGCGTGCCAAATACAATTTTGGGTAGCACATATCAGTGGAGTAGAGATGAGACATTGGTAACCGATGGAGGTAAAAATGTGTCCTGAGCCGCCAAAATCTTGTGTTTCAAAGGGGTAATTATGTTCTTAAGACATCTGGATGGTTGACCAAGACAATTTCTTGTCAGCTGTGAAACCTATTGAGACAAGCTCTGTGAATATACCAAGGAGAGAATACCAGAGCCTTACAGGGCAGTGTTCATAGCTTGAATGGAAAAGGGGGCTGAAGGATCAGTTGCTGGAACTTAGAGTAAAAAAAACCCCAAATGTTTCCTCTCCTCCCCCCATTCCCTAAGCATATGTTCTCAAATCTGTGACAATTCTGGAGGAAAGGAATATGACTTTTCTCCCTGTGTTTCAATGTTCAGGCCAATCTGTTGTCTTTGAGTGACTGAAAACATTTCAGAGCCACAGCTGCTGCTACAGGCTGATGCTGGGCCTCCCCTCTGCCAGAATTGTTTGATTTGATGCTTTTGCTCAGGCTCAAAGGAAATGTCTGCTCTTTGCACTTACAAAGAGAGGACAACGTCTCAATCTCCATCTGATCATCGCTGTGGTAAAATCAGTTTATTTCCATGACGGTGGGACTGGTGAAATTGCTTGTCTTGAGCTTGTCATTTGAAGGTTTTTGTTCTCATAATACCAAGTGTTTTGTGTATTCACTGTCAGTCTTAGGAAAGTTTTCCCCAGCTCTTTCTGATATAATCTAATTTAATTTTTTCATGTATACACATTGTATGATCTTTGTTAATTCCTGAAACTTTCTTGAGTTGCTGCCTTCTGATGTCCCTTGTCTGATGTCCCTGGGCATTTTTATCACTATCTTATGTCCTAAATATTGAACCTCTTGATTAGCCTTGTGCCTCTACAGCAAGAGGCTGTAACGTTTTCTTGATGATCCAGTAGTTGGTGTGTCAGTTTTAATTTGTAAATGGCATCTAGATCTTTCAGGATATGGCTTGAAAAAATAAACTATGAAGTGGGCCAGGTGTACTTCCTCCTTTGAGGATTAATCTGACTGTTTTCATGGTTAGAGGTCATATATTTTTCTACCAGGAGAGGTCACCATGGTAGTTTGTAAAAGACCAATTTTTATTTTTATTTAATTGCAAAAGACCTTGCAAAAAGAGAGCTTCTCAGCTTGTGGGACTACTTTCGCTAACTGTGCCAGTCTAAATACTTGAACAAAACATTATTTTCATCATACACATGATGTTTGTACACACTGAGTAACAGCACAATAAAGAATCAAGTTATATAATGACAGTGTTACAGGTGTAAGGGAAAAGTTTTTTGATTTAATATCTTGATGCTAATTACTTTTTAACTTTAAGAATACCAAGTGTATTCTTGACCTTGAGAAAATAGATTGGTTTTGCTATAAATCATGTTGATTCAACTTCGTTAATTTGATTTTAATTGTATGCCAAGAAGCAAGTAATGTGGCCATTGCAAGTGGACTGAAGTAGGGATGGGAAATGTTGCTTATCTCGATAACCCAAATGTGAATCAGTGCAGCATTTTCTGGCTAAGTGGTAATGGCAAAACTGTGTTTGGCAAAATGGATCTGCTGGATTGAACCCAATGCTTAGTTATTTCAGTGTTGTGTCTCTGATAGTGGTCTTTTTTCAGTGAAAAAAAAAATAGAAAATTTTCTTACAAAATTATATTTAAATAGCTGAAGGGCTTCTGAGTGTTTCCTCTGGCTTTCCCCAGGGCTCCCCACGTCCTGCTCACGTTCTGCACCTTTCTGAGGCTCGCTGGATGCAGCCTGGAAGGGCTCGTGCTGTCCTAGGAGCAGAGGCACAGGCAAGGACAGGCCAGGTGTTTCAGCTGGCATCACCTTTCCTGGTTCAGCAGGGCTGGATCCCACCTTCAGGGGTTTTCCTGGATGACTCCAGCCCCTGTGGCAGCTCTTCCTTTTGGAGACAGACTTCATGCATCTGCTTTCCTCTGAGGTGTTTCTTGGCTGGGAAAAGCACCACCATCTCTCCCAAGCACAGGAACACCTCTGGTTTCCAGCACTGCAGCACCACAGGGTGCAGCAATACCCTCCAAGACTTTCTCTTCAGGGTCCTCTCTTGCTGCCTCTGTTGTCAGCCCTAGCTGCCCTCTTGGTTGCTGGAAATTCTGATATGGTGACTACATTTAGCATGGATTAGCACTCCCATGTTTCAAAATTCTGTTGGACAAAAGGCTGAGGTGTGAAATTAGAAGTTTCCACACCAGCTGCTCCTTGGGTTTGTCAAGCCAGAGACTCATGTTGTGGCTGCATTTAGGAGTCAGGGCTTAAGAGGGGGGGATTATGGAAGAGTTTTTGGCTGCAGATGGGTCCTTGCTGTTCTGTGGCTTTCCCAAAGTCACTGCTCACTTTTGGGTTTGCATGATTTTTTTTTTTTCCTGCATGAAATACCATGAGCACACATCCTCCTGCTATAAATACAGGCAAGGCTGTCCAAAGTACTGAAACTTCGGAGTGCCAAGTGATAATTACTTAAGCCAGCTATGGCATGTCCTGATCTGACTGTTCTGGTTCTGAACTGGACATCAGGGTGGAATTTTCTCTTCGGAAAAACACCATTTTCAAAGGGAGTGCTTTGAAAGGAGGCTGCACTCTTCCTGTCTGCCCTGGAGGAGCTCTCCTGTAGATTTTTGTTGGTCTCTGCTTTTGCCCCAGCTCCCATTTAAGCTGTGTAGCCAGGTCATCAAATGCTGGCTCACCCCCAGCCTGTGGCAGAGGAGAATCGAGGCTGCAAAAAGCTTCATTGAGTGGTCTCTGTGATTTATGGTGAAACGAAGGTATTCTAATAGGGTGGAGGGCATTTTCTCCATCCCATTGAAGCAGTCAGCATTCTCAAATAAAAAATTTGGAGTTTTATCTATTTCCTGCCTTTGTGCCAATTTATAATTCTAAATCTGCTCTCTGCCGTGCAGCATTGACACTTAGGGCTGTCCCCAGGTCTGATGGATAAAGTGATCCTTTGACAGTGAAGTTCCAGGTGCTCTTCCTGCTGGCCTCACCACGACATTTCTTAAAGGGTATCCCATACAAATTCCTGGCACTTTGTGATACTTGTGCAGTGTGTATTGCCTGTGTGACAGCAAGAGTTCATGAGGTGTCCAGTCCCAGAAAGGCACTGATGAGCAAACTGCCTCCAGAGAAAAGACATGAATTCCTGTATGCTATGGGAGACCCAGACTGTGGCAGTGCAGAATACACTTGATAAAAGAAAATAAATAAAAATAACCTTATAACTCATAAGCATTCACAGCAAATGAACTCCTGTAAACTTCTGAGAGAGAAAAAAGGAGAATCCTGGTTTCTTTCTGAGCTTCTTGTTGATCTGTGGGAAGATGAAAAAACATATCAGGAATACTGAATAATTACAATACAAAGCATTATTAAAATAGAGATGGAATATTGTTTCATATATTAAACATATTAGGAAAAAAATTGAGTCCACCAGTCTCTCAGCACATTCCGTAAGCTCAAGTTGTCTGCTAAGTGATCTTGCTGAGTTGCCATTGTTTTTCTGCAATCAAATTAAACCCTCCAGCTTCTCGATGTGAATTAAAATACATTTATTCTTGTGGGTTACGTTACCTTGTGCCTAGTGCACCAGAGAACAGATTGAATGATTGTTGTGTGCTTTTCAAATGTCTGGAATAGAATCTTCTTCATTCTCTTATTTGATTATATTTGCCTTGGTAGCATCTTTCAGAATTAAGCAATTGAGAAAAAAAGTCCNTCATTCTCTTATTTGATTATATTTGCCTTGGTAGCATCTTTCAGAATTAAGCAATTGAGAAAGAAAGTCCTGCTCTAAAACAGTCCCATTTTTTTTGGAGAAAAACCGTTACCTGTTTAAATAGAATTAAAAAATAACTCTTCCTCTGTGACTCACCCAGCTCCTTTGAATGTGAGCACCATGTGCTTCCATCCTGAGTGTGCAGCTTCAGTCCGTGCAGGAAACTGCAAATGTCAATAAAATGAAAGACAAGCATGCTCCTGGTAGGAAGTCAGAAAACTCAGGTGTGTATGAAATGGGGATTTTTTTGGAAATGTTAAATCCATTCATATCTAAACAACAGACTTCTAAAGTCTGAGTGAATTGGTTTCACCTGAAAGTTGTGAGTGTGGGTAAACTAATGGTACTATAGAACACTTAGCAGCATTTGGAGTTTTTTCTTCCATGGATTGGGAATTCCGCTTTCACATAGGATGTCCATCATCTTTGTAAGAGCCTGCATGATGGTGGAAAATAAATATTTTCAGTATCACCAGGTTTTCATAGCATTTGAGTAGCCATTAAACTAAACAGGTCACTAAATGGACATTTTCAACTCTAAGGGCTGGAAAACCTTGAAGACAGGTTATCAGATTAAATTTGGGACACAAGTACACGTGTGCAAACATTTGGACTATTAAACCTTTATGCCTCTTTCTGAGGCTTCATTGTCTGGAGCTGCCATTCCTTGATTGAATCTCCGTGAGCACACACTATTCATTTAGCCATCCCACTTCCTCCTTTTACCCCAGCACCTAAATATTCCAATAAAAAAAGTGAAGAGAGCCTTGTGTGTGCTCTCCACCTAAAACACAGCTGCAGCTGAGAAAATACCCTTCTTTTTCATGTGTGCACTTCAATCACTCCAGCAAACTTCCCTCTCCTGCTTCTCCAGTGCAGTTATCCAGAACCAAACGGGGATAGATTGTAAATTCCAGGCTATATATTGAATTTACACACACACACACACACACACACTCCTGTGTGAAAGTGTTGGTTTTCTGTGTTCATGTGAGCATTTCTTTATTTTGTCATCAATGACATCCTTGGAGAAAAAGTTGATGGCTTTTCCACAAGAGTTTTTTATTTTACTGAATTAGATGCGGGTGGAAGTTATTTGTATACGTATTTCCCTTTAAGCCTATTTTTACATATTTTCCATTAAATTAACAAAATTAAATGATACTAAAAATAGCATAAACATGACTGTGTATTATGTTCTTACTAATTGGGGGGTTGAGGGGAGGAAGACTTATGCAGTGGCTGGACTTCAGAAAAGTAAAAAAAAAAAATACAAAGATGAAACTAATTTAAGGTCAAGCATTATCACAAGTGTGCTTTGGGTCTTTTTCCCAGAGAAGAGGGAGAAGCACAGAGTAATGGAATGCTGCTCCTGACTTTAGTAGAGCTGTTAGACAGCACAGCCCCAGTTTAAAATCTGTAATTAAATTTTTTTTTTTTGTTTTGCTGTGGCAATTTGAGTTGCCACAAGCAAAACAGGAGAGGCTGTGACGTGTGAGTGTGAAGACTCGAGTCTGATACGGCTCCTGTTTTTATGAAATAATGGTTTGCTCCCACTCGTTATTTTTGGTTTCAGTTTCATTGGAGTTCATCCCTGGCTTTCTGTTGATGCCAAACTGCTTTCCTGGTTTATTAAATCTGCTCAGAATCCTCCATCATGCATTTCTTCCTTGACCACTTCCAGGAGAAGGGGAAAAACCCTGCTGGGAGCCTAAATCAGAAGGGTTTGTGGGTTCCTTGTGAATGTAACCCTGTTTGGAAAGCAAGGGTGCTGGAAAACTGCAGAAAGCTGGAGAAAGCTCTCAAACTGACACACAGATGGATATAAATTTAATTTGCAGATTGGTTTTGCTGATTTTATTCTGGTTCATATTTTGTCCACAAGTTCTCGCCGTCATTTGTTACCATTGCAGTGAGAATTAGCACTTTTTTCCTGACTTTCCAGAAAATTGCTGGCTTGGGTTTTTTTTTTTTCCCCCTTTACCAGAAGGTAAATGTGAGGCAATAAATCTAAGGCTCTGAAAAGTGTTTATGTGTAGAAGACGAAAAGGTGGCAGGTTGGGGCTTTTTTTGAAGGTGAATTTGGTGAGGTGGAGCTCGATCAGCCTTGGCAATGGATGTCTCCTGTCTTGCAGCAGGGGTACCCACAACAAGAGCAGAAATGTCATAATCTTGCCTTTTTTTTTTTTTGAGGGACCACCTGTGGAGCCGGGATGTTTGTCCGGTTTCTGTGCTTTTTTGGTCTTTGGCCTGTCTGAGGTTGCCAACAAAAGTGTTTTAATTGCTGTGGTTTTGGTAATGTGGACACCTGTCCAGGACAAAATGAAATGAGACTAGTAATTAATTTCAAATTTGTTGAAGATGTAATTTCCTTCTTTTCCTCCTTCCGGTCAACAATTTATTTTTCCTTTCCATGGACGATGAAAGCTTATTGACTTCCTCAGGGTTTTCTGGACATAACCAAGATGGGTTCTTTTTGGTAGGGGAAATAATCATGGGGTCTGGTATTTGCCTTGAGAATAAAATACCCTTAGGCCAGATATAGTTTTAATTTCAGCTTTTAAAAGTGCCTTCAGAGGATAATCAAGGAAAATCTAAGGAGTTTTTTCTTCCTTGGAAGTTCTCTGCTTCTTTCTACACAACTTTTTACTGAAGTGACCCAGTGATTGTAACATGCAGGTCCATGAAAATGTTTCTTCCACTGCCATAAACAGTGCTCTGCTTCCTTTGGTGGAAATTAGAGAGGAAATTAGAGAAGAAAAACAAAATGCTGCTGATGATACCAGGAACGTGCTAAAAATGTAGACAATTTAATAAGCGAGAGAGTATTTTGCAAGATTCCAGAAGTGCAAGAATTGTTTTCCTTTGCAGATTGTTCTTGGGGTTTGATTTGACCATTATACTTGAATAAATATTTCTGTTTAGATTACAGACAGAATGCAAACTTAGAATTAGTTGTAGATGCTCCAGATGATAAATATACTAAAAATGAAACTTGGGGAGTTAATTTGCTGTGTATTCTCTTGTGCTTCTGCCTTGAAAATGGCTGTAATCTTTCTTAGTCTTGTACTAATCCTTGCTTTTAGTCAGGCTGAAAGTGCCATGAAAAAAAGAGGAAGACTGTGCATATTTTCTTGGTTCTCATTCCAGGCAAAACAAGGAGGCAGAAGTGAATACACACAAATGTTAACCTAACTTTGTTAAAGATGAAAATTGACGTCAATTTTTGCAAATTAGTGTAGAGTTTTTCTTTTTTTTTCAGCTTTGAAATATTTTGGTCTCTCTTGACCTATTCAGAATGTAGATTATAAAATCAGGTCGGTATTGTCATTCAGTGAAAATTGTGACTTAAGGGTGTTTTGTTTTCTGGGTGCTTTAGAATTCCCCAGGTGCAGACTGCTAGCACATTTAAGCCAAAATGCAAACATTTTCCAAAGCTGTAACTCATGTTGTAGGTGTTGGTGACTCCAAGTTACTGGGTACAGTTTGGGTTGGAACAAAGCCTGGAAGCTGTGTTTGGGTTGTGCTACCACACTGCAACAGAGAGGAGAAGGAGGAAGGGAGGAGCAAAGATCTCAAAGAATCTGCAATCTTGACTAATCTGCTTTCTTTATGAATATTTCAAGGTACACCTATCTTTGGTCGTGCACGATGGCTTTACACTGCAAAATATCAATAATTCATTTATTTACATGCTGGATATCCAGCTCCCCTCAGTCCCCAATCCTCATGGGTGATTTTACCTTCCCAGATGCCAGCTGGGAACGGCGTACAGAGGACTCAGACAGGTCCAGGGGATTTCTGAGCATGTTGAAGAAAACTGCTCGTGCAGGTAGCTGCTGGTTGTGTCTTGGTCCACGGTGACCTTGAAGGAGCTGAGTTTCCAAAGTTGGTGCTGGAAGAGAAACTGTCAGCAAAACTTTGGCCCTGGCGTGTGGAGAGCAGTGGGGGCTGCTGAAGGAGCTGCTTGGTGAACTTGGGAATCTGGATAAAGGAGCAAGCTGGGAACAGGCAGTGCCTGAGAGAGCTCAAAGAGCACATGGATGACACTTTTGGCCACATCGACATGATTTTTTGCATCTTAGTGGAGAGTTTTTCTTGGGTTTTTTTTTCAGCTTTGAAATATTTTGGTTTCGTTTCAGCTGGCCCTGTGAGGAGCATCCCACCCCATGATCCTCATGAGTCCCTTCCAACCTGGTGTATTCTGTGATTCTATTTTGGATATACAAAAGTTGACATTAACTTTCTGGGTTGAGGTTCATAAATTCTTTGTCATCATCTAGAAATGCTTTGTCCATTTGTAAGTTTTAGGATTTATGTGCTTGTGGCCTCCCACTAGTCCTTATTTTTTCAAATTTTAAGTTTTGGAAAAAGACAAAATACCAATATTGTGTTTTTCCCTATGATATCCTGATGGAATGGAGCTTAAACCATCTGTTTATTCATGTAAATCACATTCAGGAACTGATTATCTCTCCCTTTTATGTACTGCCTGGCATATGCATACAAAAAGTGAACAGATTAGACAAAATCCTTTTTATTGCATCATCTCTCTCAACAAGCTCATTTGTATTAGTCCTATGAACAAATCAGATGTGCAAACTGTACTCTGACTTTTAATGAAAAAACCCCAAGCCTGCTCTCTTCTCCTTTCCACTCTGCTAGGAAATAGTGCTGGTGGTGTTTTTTGGTGCTGAGTACGTGGTCCGGCTGTGGTCTGCAGGCTGCAGGAGTAAATACGTTGGCTTCCAGGGACGGATCCGCTTTGCCAGGAAACCCATATCCATCATTGGTAAGATTTCAACTCTTTTCCAACCTCCTTCTTTGTTGTAAATAAAGATGTCAGCTTCTGCAGGGGCTGTATTCCAATTCTTTATTCTAATTCACATCTACCCCTCAAACTTTTATCTCCTTTGCGGTTTGTCTTCTTTTGGCTTGCTAGAACTGAGCACTTCAAATATGGCTAAGGCAGACATCAGCCTCGGAAAGGCAGGGTTGGAAAGTGAAGAAATGACTAAACCTTGGGTCATTGCTGGAAATTGATAAGATTCTGAGCACAAAATCCTTCCTTAGGTACAAACACATCCTTTACCTGCTTTAGAGCTGATCTGGTTTTGTGGTGTAACCATGAGGCCTGTGAGATACCAATTTTACTCCTCATATTCTTGATTTCTGTCAGAACTAAAAGCGCTCCTTAGGTGGATATAAGAGAGAAAATGATGGTCTCCCTGAACTCTGCTTTCAAGTGGTTCTCTCTGCTGGTATTGTGCTTCTGCCACAGTAAATATTCCTGTTTGTATTGCGGCCCTTGGGGTGGGGGCAGTGGGTTTTGTGCAGCAAACTCGGAATGGTGCAGCTGGTTGTGCACCCACAGGAATCAGTACTTTGATTTAACTTTGAAATTCCCTAAGGATTTGATACACTGGAAGGCAAGATTTGCTTTTCCATACCAAATGCAGATGGAACAGATGCACTGACAGAACAGGCTAAACTGGGGAAATGCCTTTGCTGTGAGTGGTTGAATCCTACGGACTCATCATTTTAGAATCAACAAGAATAAAATACAAACACCAGAAAAAGAAATGGAAGGATTAGAACAGAATGTAAAACATAATGCGTTCATTTTATTTCTTCATTAATACAAAAGTCCTTATTTTAAAGTCAGAAAAAATCCACTAAAATTTCTTTGACAGCAGGGAGATTTCTTCTGTGGGTTTTTGTTCACACTAAAATTTGGATTAATTCTTAGAAAATTCAACTCAAGTAGCAATTTTTAATTTCTTTAAGTTCTTCCATTATCTTTCCTTTCCTTCCCTTCCCTCTTTAGCTGTAAATAAAAATCACTTTGGTGCTTATTACCAGAAGGAGATTTTGCAGTCAAGCCTAATTACTACTTTAATTTATAAACTTTTAAAATCTTACTGGGTTCCACGCTGCATGAACTCATATGTTAACATGCAACTTCCATACCTGGGAAAGGAGAGTNGTTCCACGCTGCATGAACTCATATATTAACATATAATAATATGTTAATATTATATGGGAAAGGAGAGCGTTAAGACAGGACACATTATTTCTTGAATGGTCTTTTAGCATTTTAGCTAAAATGGAAAACAATCCAACTTCCCTGCCTATTAAATCAATTTTTTTCATTATTTTAAAGTGGATTTTCTAAAGTTAGCCTGGTATTTCTCTGCTTTGCAGACAGATTGCAGATGATTACATGTATGTGAGAAAAGACAAATAATAAATAACCCGTCAGAAGACATTAATATTGAATTAATTCCTAGCTCAAGAAGCTCTAGAAAAATCCCTTTGTCTCTCCGTGCTTCTTTATTCCCTCATTCCCAGCCGGAGCAGGTTTAGTTTGTGGTGCTCTTTTACCATGGCAGCAGAAACAATAATGAGACCTTTCTTAAAACTCACCTTGAAGCTGAGGACTATTTATGTGCTGTAAAACAGTACAGCAATAAAATGCTAAAAAAAAAAAAAATTGTGAATATTCTTACTGCTTTAAATTTTAAAAGAATTAACCGCTTTTAATGGAAAAGATGAGAATTGATTTCTAGAAAGCAAACTTGTGAGGACATTAGAAACACAAAAAGAAAAGAAAAAAAAAAGCAGTACTCCGGTAAGATACATTATAGGTGATATTTGGAATAAATTTTTTTTTAAAATGGCCAAATTCCCTGACACTTTACTTTTTAAAAACTACCATAAGTACCAGTGTAATGCTATTCTAAACACTAATGCTTGTTAGAGTTAAAAAAGTTATTTAAACAAATGTTGGCCCTTTTTCCTGAAGCTTTCCATGCCAGAGTCTGCTTCAGTTTGAGTCTTGTGAAGACATTTAATGCAAAATGTTTAACCTGGTCCTGAAAAAGGCAGCTCTGATGATTTCTTATGGAGAATCACTAGGATTTTCCCACTTTGAAACTGAAATTTGATGAGAAAGTAGCTTTTACTTGTCACTGAAATTCAGTTCCAAGCTGATGAGCAAGATCTGAAAATTCGGCAGCTTCTTTACGGTTCCAACACCCTGGCAGAGGATGCTCTTCCTTTCCTGGGGTTCCATCTGCACTGAGCCTGCACAACGCACGTTGCAGCTTCCTCTGAGCACCAGTGCTGCAGCTGGAAGTGCAAAATCCATTCGTTTTGGTTTTATTATATATTATAAAGCTGCAAACCTACATATTTTACCTGTCCCAAACCTCTAATCGGAAACCTGCCTCTGCTTTTACTTGTCATAGTAAAAATTGAAGATTTTCTGTAAAAGCAATAATCTTAGGACTATTATGACACAAAATATGCCAGTGATGTGATCCTTTGGCTTGAAAGGTAACAAGGTGACATTATGAAAATTATTTCAGGACAGGACGACAAGTGACATATGAGAAGTGAGAGAGAAGCCCTGCTATAATATACATTAATCTGTATAATTTCCCCAGTTCAAAGCTATGAATTGAGTTCAAACACAAAATGTTGCCTGCTAAAGGTAACTGGAAAACAAAAGTGTGAAGAGCAAACTCCTTCAAATAGTGGGCTGCAACAAGTGCTGATTTTTTCAAAGTGGGAGAAGAAACTTATCAGAAAGACACCAACCAGAAGTCAGGTGTTCATTTTCAACAAAACTAATGATACTGAGATAGCAGAAATCTGCATCTGCCCAGGGCAATTGGAAAATCCCGGAGGAATGTTCTGGGACACACAGGCTCGGGAAAAAGACAGGAGGTGGAGTCTGGTGCAAAGGTCTGGGAGAGGAACGTTTAAAGAGACTGAGAAATCAAGTTTAAAGCAACCAGGGGCTGAAGGAAAATCAGCAGGGGCTGGAAAAACGTGGGATTGAAAGATGGCAGGGACAGGGCAGGATTTGCTGAAGACCCAGACTGTCAAACAGGTCTGTTTGGAGCAGGAAACTCGGATTAACGGGACAAGTGTAAGCACTGGAACCTCAGATGAAAACAAGGAACAGAGGAGAAGCAGAGATAGAAGAATGGGTTTGGGGAAAAACTTTAAAAAAAGAAGTATTTCTACCATGAGAATGCTTTCAGAAAAGGAGAAAGTACAAATGGAAAAACCTCTTTTACTCTCACTGTGTGGTTGAAACTAATTTTCTAAGCATCAATCTTTTCCACCTTCAGTGGCTGTCATCAGCGGGATGTTGTGTGTCTGACAATTCAGCAAACACATCACAAATCATTTGCTAAAGGGCAAAGATCTGTGTTATGATGTGATGGGAAGGAAACCCACCCTAAATTCTGATGTTCACAAATACATGGTCGCACATACACGATAAAGGGGCAGCATACAAAGTTTGGAAAGTCAGGCATTCAAAAGTTAAGATTAGTCCCAAATGGAAGCTCTTTCTGTTGCCTCGTCCCTCCCTTTATTTTAATTTTAATTTTAATTTTAATTTTAATTTTAATTTTNGCTAAAGGGCAAAGATCTGTGTTATGATGTGATGGGAAGGAAACCCATCCTAAATTCTGATGTTCACAAATACATGGTCGCACATACACGATAAAGGGGCAGCATACAAAGTTTGGAAAGTCAGGCATTCAAAAGTTAAGATTAGTCCCAAATGGAAGCTCTTTCTGTTGCCTCGTCCCTCCCTTTATTTATTTTAATTTTTATTTTCATAAATATAAAATTAATGTAGTACAGTCTTTAAACTGACTGGGTGCTTTCCCTTGGGGAGGAATCCAGCTTTCACAGAAAAAATCAGACTGATACTGGAAATTAATTCAGCTTGGAGAGTGAAGGATGCTGTTGGTCGTAGAACTTCTGCAATATTTGTTGCTGCAGCTCCATGGCTGTGAATGAAGCAGGAGAAGGTTTAAAAGAAAGTAAAAAACAAGTTAACCTTGCTGAAGAATACAGTTGTTGCTGCTCAGGTTGGATCCCATCCTGCCTTTTTCCCAGGCATCCCATGGAAATTCGGTTAAATCAGTTTTCACGAACAGGCCTCATTTTCTGGATGTCCAAAGAAGATTTTGAAGTTGGGTTACAGAGGTTCTGAGCCCTCACAGCTGCAAGTGAAGTCAGCAGGGCTGGTTTTTTGAAGTGCTGTATAATGTTAATGCCCTGAAGAATAAAGTACTGCCTGTTTAAAACTTGCAAAGGAAAGTTTACCAAATTTTTCCTCATTCTGTCTCCATTTGCTACCCATTTATAACGCTATCCTTTATTTTTTGGTTAGAATGTGAAAGTGAAGCATTTGCATGGTCTAAAGTGGTTTACCACAGAAATGCCTGTGAGGAAATCAGAAAAATATCTTCTCAGAATAACATTACAGCAAGGTTCAATAATTTAAAGAAATGGACATGGTCACTGAACTCGGATGAGAGAAAATCAGGGGTGCTGGCACTGTGAACACAATCTGTCATTTGCATTGTACAGAGCTGGAGCTGTGGAAACTGCAGAGTTGTGGAAACAGAAAAAAAAAGGAACTCTGGAAACAATTATTTTTTCATACAAATGAAGACTGTATCACAAAGTAAACTAACAATTCTGGTTGGTTTTTTTTTTAGCCAGCCTTTGTTCTGATGGTTCCCTTAACTTTGAAAGCTCGGCTTTACAGCTTTGATACAACTTTTAAACCAAGTGTGTGTGTGTCTGTATGCACGATACTTGACTCCATGGATTTCATTACTGAGTGAAGCAAACCCTTGCATTTCCTCTTAAACCAAAAACCTTGTGCCAAAAGATGGATTCATTTCTAGGGGTACATCTGCCTTTGCATTTGCTGTTTCTGTGGCAATCTGCCTGATTGATCAGGTTGTTTGAAACTTCTGTAACTAAATTCATCCTGGAAGAAACTGCAGCCATTGGGTTTTTGATATTACATGAACTTAACATGCCCACCAAATTTCATCTAACAATTTATTTTTTTGAAGTGCTTTCCTTCATCTGTATTTGTTGTGTTTTTCAGTGCTGAGGAAAAAAAAAAAACCAACAAAAAAACCCAACAACCATTCTTTCTACTTTTGATTGTTTGTGTGTTTGTTTTTCACCAGATCTAATCGTGGTAGTAGCCTCAATTATTGTCCTGAGCATCGGATCCAATGGGCAGGTGTTTGCCACCTCTGCAATCAGGTACGTTCTCCTGGACTGCAGCTCTTCACTGCCACAGATGGACACTCTTAGATGCTTTCCTAACAGCCTAATTCCCAGTTATCTGCCCGTCTGGTTTTCCTGGTACAGGAAAAGTGACTCTGCTGAAGCACTAAAGGACTGGGGACTGTTGTGCTTGATGGCTGGTTGGGAAACGAGAGAGCAGGAACGAGGCAAATGAAAAATGGTGGGAATGCTGAAGCCAAGTGGAGAAATCCAAACGTTGTGTCCTATTTAAAACATCAAACAGCTCTGTCTCTGAGACAAGAGAGTATTACAGAGCATGGGTTTATTTAAGAAGTAATCCAGACAGCACTTAACTTGCTGCTTTTTGAGTATGACTAATTACTTTGTTTAAAGAGTAATTATGCTTTGGTGGATTTGTTTGGCCCGAGGAACACACACCGTACATGAACCAGAAACATTTGATGTCCACACTGTTTGTTCAGCTTGCATCAAGCACTGCAGGCTTATTTTGGGAGGCAAAGTGGGTAAATAAAGGAATGATAAGCAGTAGGTGCACTTCCCACTCCGAATTTAACTTCCAAGGTGTGCTGCATGTTCTGTCACAAGCCTCTGCTTCCCACTGCAACTGAGAAGTGGGAATGTCCAGTTCTGTCTAAACTGTCCAGCTCTGTAGGCAAACACTGGGGGGAACTCAATGTACAAAGTGGTTTTAAGGTAACTCTTACCATAATGATGCCTAGTAATTGTTGCCTTTTCTTTTTTTATATACCCTTTTATACATTCTTATACCTTTTGTATGTCCTCTGTATCCTCTATACCCTTAACCTGCATGCTTATAATTTTTGTAGTCTGATATTCTGCTTAGCTTTGGGGTTCTGCAAGGCAGAAAAACCAAACATTCACAGTAGGAGGCCAGAGAGCTCTGTGCTATCAAAAACTCGAGATTTCGAACCTTCTCTCTGGAACATATTTCATAAACCAAGCTCTAGCCTAATTTAAAGAGAATTTCTTTAGAATAAGAAGACATTACTTCATTTATTAAGTTTCTTATTGAGGAATTTTAAGCAAATATGCTACNCCTAATTTAAAGAGAATTTCTTTAGAATAAGAAGATATTACTTCATTTATTAAGTTTCTTATTGAGAAATTCTAAGCAAATATGCTAATTTTCAAAGTCCATAAAAATTGCGTACATGTTACACAGTGTGTGCACCTCGGCGTGTTCCACCTTTGAAAAACTACGCACCTAAGATCCTATTAAATACCAAGATAAAACCCTCTTAGCCCTTTAACCGTGTCTGCCTCATAATTCTGAGAACAGCTGAAAGGCAGCAATAGAACATTCATCCTTATGTGATGATAAAGACTCACACTCGCAGAAATGGGATTTTTCAGCTCCTATAGGAAAAGAGGAAGGTGCACGTGAAAATTCCAAAGGGGTTTTTTTTAAAATTTAACGAGAAGTGTAGGAAGGACTTCAATGAAAAGGCCTCTGTGTGTTTCTGTGTGAGCTTTTGGGGTTTGAGCCAGTGGGTTTTGGGCTCAGTGCAGCTTTTCCCAGGGTTAAGCTCCACAGTCACTGTCCCACACCTCGGAATCTGCCAGAGAAACTTAACCCACATCCCTGTGCTGTTGTCACTGCTCCACTGAAAAACAGCAGGGGCAGGCATGCTTGAATTAAAAAGCAAAACCTACATCCACAACAAAATTTTAAGGATGGCTAAAAAGAGCCAAAAATGCTTCTAGTGAAAAATTTTCACGTAGATGAATTCAGCATTCGTCCTTTCCTGCTCTTCACTGGTTTGTTTCAGGGATAAGATGGTAAGATGGCTGTAGGCAAACAAAATTCATTGTCAAAAGGGCAAGTAAATGAAATAGTTCCTTGGAATAAAATCATGCTGAAGAACCATACTGATAATTATTTTTCTTTAGCTGAAAATATTTGGAGTTCATGATTGATTCAGTTATTCTCCTAAAAACACAAAGGACTGTGTCTATTTCCAGTTAGATCAGATAGATTTCAGTAACTCACACAACAAGGATTTCAGTAATACCATGTTTGATTCATATTCTGCTTTTGGCAAAGAGAGAAAATAGTTTGCTCGTATTTATGTTAGAAAAGCTTGAAGCACTGGTTTTCCCTGGAAAGGAGGCATTTAACAATCAGAATCATATAAAATATGCAAGTTTCCCCTGATTTTGTTTGTTTTTCCATGAAATAATTGTTTTCCTAGTCAATATCTCAGAATAAATGTGGCTCTAATGAAATGTGATCTGAACACAGAGCTGCACCCGAGGCAGGGGCAGTGCTGTCACAATTCCTCACCATGGCAGTGTGTTGGTGCCACAGTCAGCTGTGGTGGATAAGGCAGTGTTGTCCTTTAATTGATTGATTGATTGATTTTTTTTTTCATTTATTATTATTTTATTGCCTTTCTTTGAACACCCCCTTTCCTTGCAGGGGGATCCGCTTCCTCCAGATCCTTCGGATGCTGCACGTTGATCGGCAGGGCGGCACCTGGAGGCTCCTGGGGTCCGTGGTGTTCATCCATCGGCAGGTACCCACCCTTTAGACATCGCCAGCATTTTGGTGACTCTGGGAAATCCTCCCCGTGGGCTTCAAATCGCACTCTGGTTGAGGTGAACTCCTGTGTTGCAAGAGAAAAAAATACTTTAAAAATCCGTCGTGCGTTTCTTACCACTTTTTAAAAAGGGAAAATGTTCTTTACTGTTCAGGGCAGTGGCTGACAGGGTATAAACGCCAGTATTTGGGTTTTTTAATTAACTGTTGTACTCTTTGATGTTATCCTTCAAGGTAATTTATTAAATGCAGTTTTGTGGGCTGCCTTTCCTATTGCAGATACTGCCCACTGTCTCCACAGGAGATGTGTTCTTAGCTTGGTTGTTCTGTGGAAAACCAAACACTGGTGGAAAAGCCTTGCTTTAGAAAGTAAAGAAGTCAATTATTTAAATAATTCTCTTTTTTTCTCCTTGAATAAGGAGTTTTCTAATTCATTCTGTAAATAAAAAATACGAACTTTGTTATGATGCTGTGTAAAAAAAGTTGCTTTTTCAAGGGTGTGCTCACAGAGGCAAACCTGCCTGTAAATAGTTGCATGTCTGCTAAAGCTTTGAAACAATTTTTCTGTATAAAAGCTCATTAAGGAGGAAGAGTTTAAAAGTTTTTCTGCAGACTTCAAAATATTTCTAGGTGAAGGCTTCGTTTTGAGTCTTCATGGAATTTCTTTCTGGGAAGCCAACTTAGCTTTTTCAATATAATAGAAATTTATATCATTAGCCATTAAATCTTGCATCTCCCCTCACTGTGGAGGGCTAATACTCTGCTATTGTCTCCACACCCCACGTGGAAGGGGGGTTAAATTATGAGTGTAGATTTCCTCTCCAGATATTGACAAACACTTCCAGATTTCCACAGACACATTTTTTAATTTTCTATGTACAAAACCGTTTTCCTGGGCCACCGAATGATATGCACTAAATCCAAGCGATTAATTTAATACCAAAAGTTAATTTTCTTCCTTTTACTTTTACCCCCCAGTACAATAAGAAGTTTAATGTGACGATGGCTGTGCAGAAGCGATGCACACCGAAGTGCTGTGGGATAAAGCCTCCTTTCATACTGTACAGCACGATGATTTTCAATGCTCCAAGTCTGTGTGGTCTTCATTTATTATGCTTGCATTGCCTGGGTATCTTGTAGAGCAGAGCTGATATCCAAATAACTTTCTCAACATTTGCTAACCTTACTGAGGGAGCCGTTTGAGAATGTTTTCTTCCTGTGGGTGTTCAGAGTTTTAGTCAAGGCTCAGGAAATCCTATCTCCAAAATGCAACACTTAAATCTCACGTGTCACAAGCATAAGTAAGTTCAATGATTTAAAAGGAAAAAAAAAAATCCTTGGAAAAGTGAATTTATGAGTAAATGCACCTGAAGTTCTGCTTATGCAGAGAAGTGATTATGGTGATAAATAAAACTCCACAGATCTGTAGTACTTATCCAAGCAGATCACCCACTAACACATTAAGGAAAAAAAAATATCAAGCACACAGTTCTGTATTGACCTTGGAAACCCTAAGCGGTACCAAACGGAAGGAAAAATGGAACCTTTATTCCTGTCCAGCCCCTGAAAGACATTTTTGTTTAAAAATAAAAAACCAAAACAAAAACACCTCAGCTGCTTTCTCTTCACAGGCAGAGTACAAAGTCCTCATCTATATATTTTTATTTTTTTTTAAATGTTTGATACTCTCAGAAAAAATGAGTCCCTAAACCCTTAAGCAGTGTGAGAAAATAAATTCACATCTCTGTGCCCTGTGAAAATAGCAAGGATTTGTACCTCTGTGGGCCCAGGAGAACTCCGTAAAGTTGTCACCAGCGATTTCCATGTGTTTTGGAATTTCACATACAGCTGTATTAGCTCACTCAGGCCCGCTTTGGCTTGGATGCTCTTCTATTTTCAGCAGTTGAGCCGATACACCAGCATTTCTTGCCAAAGGCAACAAAACATGAGTCCACATCGCACGTGGTGGGGGAAGGCTGTGGAGAAATCCTGCAGCTTGCTGAAAAAGCGAGTTAGCCCCTCCAGCTCCAGCTCGTGAGCCTCAGCGTTGGTTTTGCGGCTCTGTCAGGTCTTCTACTGCTCCCAGGACAGGGGGATTTCTTGTGTTTTTAACAAGTGTTGAACTTGGTATTGTGGGTCCTTATTTTAACTGAAAATGGAGATCTAGCAGAGCGTAAAAATGTGCTGAGTCAGCTCTCTCAATATCCAGATTTACTTTTTTGTTCTTGCTGTTTTCCCTGTGTGTGTTCATTTCAAAGTCCCTGCTGAAAACAGCCACTTGTTTTAGGCAGCACTCTTTATTTGTAAGTTCTTATCTAATAAAATCCACATAAATATGTAGTTTTAAGGCCTGCTGTCTGCAGAATGCTCTTTGTTTTGTGAAGATGTTTTCTTGAAGCATGTGTTATTTAAAAAGCTTCCGATTCTCTCTGAAATGCAGTATATTTGAGACTGCTGCCATTGTTCTTAATAATTAAATATGGTCTATACACATGGAACATGGATTGGTGACATTTAGAGTAAGTCTAAGGCAGCTGCATTTTCACCTGGCCTCTGCTTAAAAGGAATTCAGTCTTTAGCACTGGATCTGAGAGGTGCCACTGGTGAAAAAAGCTCTGTAGTTCTGTTGATATTTCAGCCACTTTGGAAGAATTTCATAAGACTCTGCTATTTTCCTGCCTGCTTCCCAAAATGCCAGCACTTAAACCAGAAATATTCCAATTATCATCCACAGTCAGTTGTGGATGTAAACACAGGGAGCTTTTCGAAGCAAGTCGTATCTGCAAGTACACAGTGCACCATTATCATGAGATAAAGATGAGAAAATAAAGGTGATCAGCAGAGGAACTACTGAAACCTCAGGGTTTATTTCCTTTTACAGCTGCCTTATTTAGCAAACAGGCCTGAAAAAAGTTAAGGCTTAGATTAAAAGACTTGTCCATGGGCAAAACAAAATACTATCAGAATTCATTATTTGGGGCATCATTAAGTGATTACAGGAAGAACACCCATTTTTCTTTGTGCCAAGAGGGCTTAACGATTTCCTGAACCTACATTTTAATTAGTGCTGTAGGAGAAGGAAGAATATTTACTGTTCCTGCTGCTGAATGTTGGTATTTGATAGCAGGGCTACCTCTCCCCAGAAAGTTCTTATATGGAAAAAGAAAGAAAGGAAGGAAGGAAGGAAGGAAGGANAAGAAAGAAAGAAAGAAAGAAAGAAAGAGAGAAAGAGAGAAAGAGAGAAAGAAAGAAAGAAAGAAAGAAAGAAAGAAAGAAAGAAAGAAAGAAAGAAAGAAAGAAAGAAAGAAAGAAAGAAAGAAAGAAAGAAGGAAGGAAAATCTGAGGGAAGTTTGATAATAAAATGGAACCTTCCCTTACAAACAGAGACGTGGGTAGGATATTACAGAAAATCTGTGAAAACCTGACATACTCTAAATGCAGAGGCAATCCTTCCAAGTCAGGTTTTAGTTTTAAATTGGTCATGTGGCAATATTTCAATTCCCTTATTGGCTGGGGTCCAAGGAAAGAAAAATGACTGTCAAGAGCTTAAGGAAGATGGCCCTGAAGATGTAGCACAACAAAGTTTCGTGATAAAGATGGCCAAATATGTGCAGAGACAATAAAGGAATAAGGCACGTAAACTTTAAGTAATTCAAAGAAGCTGTTTTCCCTCTTAACCAGGTATTGGATTTCCCTGGGGGGCAGGTGGATATCTCATTTTGCACTGCTTTTAAAAGCTTTATGTGTTTTTGCATCCATCACACCACACATTTGGGCTCATTTCAATGCACAAGCACTTTTTTTTCCCCTGAAGACTGTAGGAATCCTCTGTCTGAGTCACAGCAGTTCTGACACAACTTTCCTGCCCAAAAAAATCTTTAGAGAAAATGGTCTTTCCACAAGGACTGCACCAGGCCCGCACAAAAGTCCCTTCTAATAAACTGCCCTAGCCTTGTTTTTCAGGACTGAAAACTTAACATCTACCTCTGTTATCTTAAGATTTTATTTTATTTTATCTGAACATGAAACTGTCAAGGTGTCATTATTCAGTCTTAAGCAATCTAAACATCAGCTACACAGGTTCATTGCTCAGATATGGCCACAATCACACGACATGGTTGTTATTTCGTAGTGTACTGCTCAGAAAGGGCATTTCTAAAGCTGCTTTGCTGTTTTAAAAATGTGTAGGCAGTTAGTATTTTGAGTAGATGGTGAACTGGAATGATTCCCATCCCATAATTAGGAGAGATGTCCCACTCTCCATTTAGCTGCCCCAAGGATCTTGTATAAATGATGGTTTTTTGAACTATTTAGCCTGGTGTGAATAAAACCCAGGTGAATGTATTGCTTGTTTTGCTGGAGGCAAATTTCATACCTGAAATATAATATATTAATTTTTCTCCTGGGATGCAAATCTCCTACAAATGCAATGTTTTACAATGACAAAATATATTTATATATATGAGATGATAACCTTATATGCTTGTTTGCTTTCTCTTTTTACAGGAACTCATAACCACATTGTACATTGGATTCTTGGGATTAATTTTTTCCTCCTATTTTGTTTACCTTGCTGAGAAGGATGCAGTTGATGAGGATGGAAAGACAGGTTTCTCCAGCTATGCTGATGCCCTTTGGTGGGGTGTGGTAAGTCCTCACCAACAAAATGTGTGTGCAAACCAGGCTTCCTGGTCGAGTTGTGATCTTTTTAGAAAAATCTGGCATTTCTTTCTTGGCAGGATGTATTTCTGTAGGGGAGCTTGACAACCTCTTAAGGGGGATACAAGAAAAAACATAGCAATACAATTAAATGATGGGGGTATTAAATTTCATTGTGAGAGCAGGTTAGCAAGTTCTTAGCAAAGGACACTGAATGTTTGCAGATATAAAAAGTCTGCTTCTCAAAAAGAGTAGAAATTCCCTTCAAAACCTACATCACTTCTTTTAAACTCTACTTGGTTATCTGCAAAAGGTGCATAACTTAAAAGCACATTCTGTGTTTGAAAGTTGGGTTAATGACTCTATTTTTGGATCTTTTTGTGTAGAACTCACTCTCTCAGTAATAACTTGGACCTTGATGCAGGTTATAGGTTCCTGCTCTTTGGTTTTGATCTTTAACTGAGATGCTGCCTAAGCCTCTCCTTCAGTGAAGTACACAGAAATACAGATTATATTACATGGAGCCTGAGCCACCCCTCTTCAAGTGGTTTGCTATAAAAATATTTTAAACATTAAATTCCTGTCACCAGGCTGTCACGTATTCATTTCATCTGCAGAGTGTCGCCTATGGCTGCGCTAAACAGTGCAAACCCAGAGGAATCTGATAAAAAAAGAAAAATCCACTCAATGGCCAGGTGGACCTGATTGTCTGAGGTGTTGGGAAGCAATGAAACCATGGACCAACCCATCCAACCATCATTTGTTAAAGTCCTTGATGGACATGGGATACATTTTGAGAATATAAAGGCTCATGGTTAGAGCTGTGAGACAACCTATAGCTGGTGGAGGAAAATAATGAGTGTTTCAGGAGCTCGGATTGTGCTGCATTTTAAAAGGAAAATAGTGAGTGTTTCAGGAGCACGGATTGTGCTGCATTTTAGAAGGAAAATAATGAGTGTTTCAGGAGCACGGATTGTGCTGCATTTTAGAAGGAAAATAACGAGTGTTTCAGGAGCTCGGATTGTGCTGCATTTTAGAAGGAAAATAATGAGTGTTTCAGGAGCTCGGATTGTGCTGCATTTTAGAAGGAAAATAATGAGTGTTTCAGGAGCACATGCTGCATTTTAAAAGAAAAACAATTAGGGTATAAATAAAAGATACCCCATGTCTGCTTTATGAAAACAAACCAGGACTCTTACTCTCATTTCCATTATTTGAGCAGTTCACCTCAAGTGCCAGAGTGCCACTTCTAGCATCCAGTTCTATCCATATATATTCCTGCACAGGTTATTCCTGCATGTAATAAAAATTCCATGTGAATCCAGTGTACTTTTTCTGCCTTTCCTTCTTCTTTTAATTTTTTTTTAGCTCTAATTTTCCAGAGCTTGCTTCATGAGTTGCATTGAATATTTAGGTATGAATTACAAAATACTTCTAAAGACTCGAAGCTAGGGCATTGTTGTGAGTAAAGGGTAAAAAAATTAAGGTGAAAAAGTCAGGGTGTGTTTCTACGAGAGTATTTTGGACTCTGGGAATTTAAAAGGAGGTGTGAAGACCAACAGAGAAGTTTAAAATGCACATTACCTTGGTGGGATAGATGACTTGGGATCTGTGTTTTAAAGTGAGTGAATGGGACATGCAAAGTGTTCAATAGGTTTTGTTATTTTCCAAAACTCGACTTGCTCTGTGTAACAGCAAGATAAAATCAGCTTCTCTTTCTCTGGCTGTGTGAGGAACAGTGTTCAAATTGTTGTTTAAGCTTTTTGGGCATCTAGGCCTCCTCAGCATTTGGTGAGTCACGGTGCAGGTGCAGTTCACAGCTGGGAACAGGGACAAAGGACAAAGTGAATCAGTTTCTTTTTCTTTTCAAATCTCCTGGAACATGGAAACACAGATGTGGAGTTACTAGGGAGTGAAATTTGATTTTTTTTACTTTTGCCTTTCAAAACAGAGCTGTAGGGGAAAAAAAAAAAATCTTGGTAGCAAGTATTTGAAAGTCTTACGTGTCTGACAAAAACCACAGAGTGTATTATGGGAAATGTTTTGCTTTGGGGAGAAAGTGCAAGCTTGCTGAACTTGATACAAATGACCTGGAAGGTTTAAATATGGAGAAAAGAGAAAATAAGGAACGAGAGCTGGAATTAAATGCTAACTACATTCACCTGCTTCACTTAAAGACAAGGCTTTTTCTCCCAGATTTGGCAGGCAAACAGGTTAAACTGCAAAGACTTCCCAAAGGTTGTGTTTGACGTGGAGCCATTGTCAGAAGTTGCAGAATGCAGGACACAGGTAAAAGCACTTCAGCAGCAGGGTCAGGCTGCCAGGATTGCAGCTCATGTCCCAGCAGTTTCCCTGTCCCTTTTGGGTATTTTTATCTTGAAGAAGAGCACATGACAAGACTTCTGTTGGCCCTTCCCTGCTTGTCTCCTCCTGCAGGTAGTGCTTACTGCTCTTGTGCAAATTCAGCTGTTCTCTACCACTGGACTGTTCTCTACCACTGGACTGCAGTTAAATCCTTGCTCCAGTAAATTGGTGTTAACTGGCAGAGCTGCTTGGGATCAACTGCTCAGAATTTCCAGCAGTGAATTTCCATGCCAGAGGGAGCAGTTTGAATCTACATTTAGTGTGCTTTTTCTGAGGTGTGCAGTTCGGACTCCTCACACCTGAGGACACCTGCCTGTCTTAAAGCCTCTGAGCAGCCCTGTTGGCTTCTACTAAATCAGTTTTTCCCTTCTTGAAGTGCAAGTGTGAGTGTTCAGAGCCTGGGCACAGAGCTGGAATGTGCCAGCATCAATCTGTGTTACCAGAGGTGTCAACTTCCAGAGTTATTCAGCATTCTCTGCTCAGAAATACCGATAACTTTGGGATGTACAAGTAGAAAATAAGAAATCTGTTGTGATTAAGAAAGCCAGAGAATTACATTATTTATAACCCTTTCCACATATTCAATGTCCTAATTAGACTACCAAGAAGGAACTCTCTTAGGGTAGCCAGGGGAAAACTTTCTGAGACATGTTCAGGCACCTGCAGGAGTCTGCCAGCCAAATCCCTGCTGTGGAGATGGAAAATTCATCTTTTCTGTGGTTACAGCTTTCATGCTGTCTTCCATAGCAACATTAAGGCAGCTCAACATTACTGCAGTTTGGTTTTAAGTCCTGGGTGCTGGAGAACTCAAGAAACCCCCAAAAAAGCAAAACTCCCCCAAAAAACCAGGAAGCCTTTCTTAAGAAAAAAGAGAGGCAAAAGAAGGAAAAATCAGAGACTTTGAGGGGTCATCTGGGTGCACTGAGGAGCTGAAGAGCCGTTAAAGAAACAGAGTTTTAACTTCCTCCTCTGCCCAGTAACACTGAATTTCAAAACTGAATTTTGGGGGGGTTCTGGTTGAATTTTGGGGACCAGCAAATTCACATATTTGTCGTGCTGGTAGTACAGCACCTGAGTCACTTGAGCAGCCACATTAAACCTGGACAAACACCTGGCAAGGCAGAGCTCCTGCTGAGAGCAGTTTGCCGTTCAAAAGAACAATATTCATTCAAGGATTTGGATACTACAAAGTGGTCTTCATCATGTGGAAAATTCATAGTGAATAAATACAAATACAAGTTTTTTTTGAACATGATAAAAACTAAGCTTGGTGGTAGTTGGTAATTTTCTCCCTGCAAATCTTTCTTCCAGCTCTCTGTAGAGCTGCTCTGAGAGCAGGAGGAAATATATTCTTCCCATGCATTTATTGCTTGATACTTCTTCTGAGAATACTATTTTTGCATAACATCTAAGCATTTGTCAGCAAATTTTTCCATAAAAGGCAGCCTCTTTATAGTCAGTGTAAATTTACATATCCTTTGAATTCTGCTTTGGCTGTGCTTCTGCTTCCATTCAAGTCGAAGTGAAGGGAGGGGGACTGCGTTTGGGGCTGGGACTTCCAAATAGAAATACATTTTTCCTATTTCAAGTTCTCCCCAGTGGTTACTATGGGGGACAGGACTCTTCTGTTCCTCACCAGAAGCTTTTCACTTCTCCAGGGCTCCAAGCCACATTTCTCACCCCATTTTAGGCAGCAGCAGAGCTCTGAGGGTGCTGGAAACGCAGCACCCCCATGGCCCAGGGTCTCTGTTGTAGACCGTGGGCTGTGAGCTTTATCCTGCTGAGCCCTCTCTGCTGGGAGCCCTTGGCTTGCTGTGGGTTCCTCCTTTGGGATCAGCTGATTGTCCCCTTCCCCTGGGAAGCAGGGGGTCCTCGTTACACCCCAAACCTTTCTGACGGACCAGCCTCCCCCTGGACCCTGTTTGTTCCCTGCACCAGGTCCTTCCTGACCCCTGGCTCATCATGAATTCTCCTCCATCCTGCTGGGCTCTCCAGAACAGCCCCAAACCTCAGTCCCATCAGGTCCTCCTGCCCCCGTGGCTTTGCAGGGCTGGCCTGCCACCTCCACAGCAAGTCCCTGCAGGGCAAGTCCCTACAGATCCCAGCCTGGACACTAACTGGCCTAATGACCGTGACCATTGGTGTCCATTTCCCGGGAAAAAGGGCTGCCCAATTCCCCCATGGCATGGAGGGAGCTGCAGCAGCCTGGGCTGTGTGCATGTCTGTGTTTTGGTTTTGGAGCAGGGACCCGGCTCTGTCAGAGCTGGAGACAGAAAAATCAGGAGGAAAGGGGTGAAGCTGAAGTGAGGCTGCTTCGTGTAGGCTTTTCTTGTGTGCTCTGTTTTCTCTAGTGCGAGGGATTTCCATAATTTATTATTTATCTGAACCTCCCTGTGACCTTGCCCTTGACATCACCAGTGTGGACCCCACTGGTGATGCTCCACGCCACCCAGGGGCGATATTTAAGTCCAGCACATTCCTGCAGGACACTGTCTTTAGCTCAGCTGTGTCTGTACATGGACTCCCTTAATCCTGGTTTCCACCACTGCTGTCACCTCCTCCCTGTGGGCTCCCGTGCTGGCCCCTGCCCTTGACCCCCATCCTGGTCTGCTGTCAGAGCTGCCTCACTGCTGTGCTGCTGCACCATAGTCCAGCCTTTTGGGTGGACCTGGCTGCACTTTCTGCTTCTGGTTTGCTTTCAGGGGACTGGGTCCTGCCCTGCTGGCTCTGCTGGCTCTGCCTCTCCCTTGTCCCTTAGGCAGTACCTGGCCCTGAAAAGCAGCCATCAGATCCAAGCTCAAGCATCTCGTGGCTCAAACACCATTCTGAGTGTTCAGGTGCTGTATTTGTGGGCCAGGAGGAAAGCTGAGCCCAGGCTCAGCTGTGCTCAGTGCAGCTCCAGGGGCAGGTTGATTTGGGGGATAACACATCCTGGGATGGTTGTGTTCCTCCTCTCACCATCAGGGTTCACCTGGCATGGGCCAGTTCTGTGTCAGCTTTCCTCGTTCCCAAATCCAAACTCTTGGTTCACCCCTGTCTCCCGGTTTCTTTTCCCTTTCATTCCCTTTTACCAGGCTTTTTGGAGAAAAGCAGGTGCCCCATTGCCCTGAAACAGGTGTTTGTTTCTGGCCTAGGTAACAGTCACAACAATTGGCTATGGAGACAAAGTTCCCCAGACGTGGATTGGGAAGACAATAGCTTCCTGCTTTTCGGTGTTTGCCATCTCCTTCTTTGCCCTGCCAGCTGTAAGTAGAACTTGAATTCCTTCACTAAAGGTGTGTCCACCTCTGGGAATGCCTCTGGCCACAGCAATAAACACATGCTTATTATTATTACTTCATTATTATCATTTCATTATTTATTGAAGTTACATGATTCCACTGTTGTTTATTTGTTGGAATAAATAGAACTCGATCACTGTAGACATTGGAAAATTAATTTTATAAAGTCTTTTATTTAATGTCTGTTTATTCTGTGTGCTAAATATTTGATTTCGGTATGGGAAGCCATATCCAAGCCTGACTAGTAATTTTGGTTATATTTAGGGTATTCTGGGGTCTGGTTTTGCCCTGAAAGTACAGCAGAAGCAACGGCAGAAGCATTTCAATAGACAAATCCCAGCTGCAGCTTCCCTAATTCAGGTAAGGCCACAACAGTGAAATACCTGAGAGTTTATTGCAGAGGGAGTGTGGCCTGGAAGTTCAAGTACTGAGAACCACTATTCCTAAATTTATTATGGATCTATAACTTGTGTTTAACCACTGTGTCCTTTTGATCCACTTCAGTCGGTGGAGAAAATGAGATAATTGCCTCTCCCTTCCTGGAAGCTGTAGTAACCTGATATTCACAGGTTTAATGACACTAACTGGATGCAGTGAGTATAGGTAGTGAAATACTAAAAAAAAAATAAATCTTAATTATAATATTTAATTCATAACTTCCTTTTCATATTCTTTTAGGTCCTGTGCATCTGCCAGATCTTGAGGCGATGAATGTGTGTACAAATACATGAAAAAACACAACTGTTTTTAGAAAAATCTCCCATCATAACATTCTATATGACAATGTAAAGAATTAAACAGCACAGTGCACAAATATCCAAGGTGGCACAGTGCAGAAAAAGGAAACTGCAGCATTCAGTGGGGGATTCACTTTTATGCGGGTTGTTTGGGTTTGACTGATTTTTTTATTTTTTTTCTGCTGTGGGCAGAGTTTGACCCCAGCTCGTGGCAGAGTTTGTCCCGGTGCCAATGCCCCCAGCACGGCTGCATTTTCCCAGGATCGCTCTTTCCCTGGGCTGCAGGTTTGGACTGGCAGCCGGATCAGCTTTGCCTGCGGTGCAGCAGCGCAGGGGCTGCTCCCGCTCTGAGCTTCTTGCCTTTGGTTTTTTGCAGACCCTGTGGCGCTGCTATGCAGCGGAGAAATCCTGCACCTCCACGGCCACCTGGAAGATCTACGTGACAGCTCCCGTGCAAAACCCCAAAAAGTCTCCAGCGCCATCTAGTCCCGGCATGAGAAAACAGGTGACAACCGTGGTGGGGCTCGCTGCTGCTCACTGTGCCTTTTAAAGTAGAATTAACTTGCCAAAAGCCTCCTGAAACCCCCGAGGAATGTGGACCCACCAAAAAGGTTTATTTTCCTCCTGCCACAGCAAGATTGGTTTTGTTTTCCTTAAAATATTCTGGAGGAGCAAATGTCTTCTAACTAAATTTGCCTCATTGGTCGGACAGGTACCTATGGTTTGCTTTTCTGTTGTTCATGGGATTTGTGGAAGCAGGTAGAGAGGTCAGGCAGACAGGCTTCAAGATGGTGAAGAAGAAAATTTTATTTACAAGAACTTCTTTTTATACACAGTAATAAACAAGTGTGCATTGGCCAAAGACAATCCACCCCTAAAGACCTATTGGTTATGGCTTGTACACCTCTAACACATAACACAGAGATTAAGAAAGTACAGTTTATCTGTATTCTCCATGAGAGAGAAAGGAAAATTCTAAAACAATGCAACTACAGGTACCAACTGTTGTTTTATCCCTTTTGGGGTCTCCTACCTTCTCCAAGCGCAAGGCAATGGGGCCACTTTCCCATTTTGCATTCTTTTTTCAAAGCAGTTCGCACAGGAAGAAGGAGAAAGCCTGTTTAAAAATTAAAGTTCACATTCAACACGTGGCTGACAGCAGCTCACTGCTGCTTTTATCTCTTTAGGGATGAGGGCAAATTCCCAGGCTGAGGGTGCAGGAAAGGGGAATGGTGTCCCCAAAGGTGAAGTTGCCCCAACAAGAGCTCTGCAGCAGGTCCAGCTCAGGAACCCAGGGTTTCCCAGGTGATTGAGGGCTGTCTTTGGGTACTGGGATCCCCTGGTGCCCGTTTCCTGGGAAAAAGGGCTGCCCAATTCCCCCATGGCATGGAGGGAGCTGCAGCAGCCTGGGCTGTGTGCATTTCGGTGTTGGAGCAGGGACCCGGCTCTGTCAGAGCTGGAGACAGAAAAATCAGGAGGAAAGGGGTGAAGCTGAAGTGAGGCTGCTTCGTGTAGGCTTTTCTTGTGTGCTCTGTTTTCTCTAGTGCGAGGGATTTCCATAATTTATTATTTATCTGAACCTCCCTGTGACCTGTGAGCCCTCATTTAAGAGCGCAGTAATGGTTCTTTCACCTCTTACCAAAGATCATCTTCTCTTATTCTTTCTTCCCCTGTAACTTCTTACTTTAAGGACTCAAATATATTGATAATTTTGTGCATGTTGTAGCATTGTGTTCTCCAGAGTTTCTTTTCCTGCTATAAAAGCCCTTAATCTTTGCTTTTAGAAGTGTTTTGGTGCATCCACTGTCCACAATAAATACCCATTTCTACCATTTTCCCCCCATTTCATTTTTAACATGCATTTGTTTAACTGCTGAAGAGCTGAACAGAAAAACAAATTCCAAAAGTCTGAGTGTAGACCATAACAAAATAAGAACTGGCTTTACTTAGATCAAGTAGCCTTGTCCCATTTATGAATATATTGACCCTGCAGCTCTTTTTGTTGATACAAACCTTCATTTTTCATTTTTAAATATGAATTTCAGGGTGTTTGTTAGGTTGTTTTTAGGTTTCTAAAATGAGCAGAACTGTCTGGAGGTGGGAGGGAGGATTTCTCTTCTCCTGATGTGCCTAATTTAGCCTTCCTGGCAAAAGGTGAAGTTTTCTTCAGTTGAAAAGGCAGCACAAGGCCTAGTTCACAGTTGAAACTCTCTGGTTATGTTTAATTAGAGCTTTAGAAAGATGTTACAGACAAGGTGCCATATGCTAAAGCCATTAGAATTTTGTCTGCCTCGAGTTTTGGTCCCAATTTGAGACATTTTACTAACAATGTGATTTTTCAGAACGTTCTAGTTGCCTTCTGAGAATCAAATTCTTACCAGATTTTAGTGCTAATTCACAATCAGACACTTTAAAACCATAAACAGAGGTTGTAACCTCTTCACTCAATTTCAGTTTCATCCTTTAAATAAAAAACACAGGACCTCAAGTGAATTCAGTGTGCAGTGAAGCTCCCACGTGCACTTGTCTGTGTTTGAGAGCATCTCCTGATTCCATTCCATTCCTCCTCTCCCAGGCCAGAAGATCCAGAAGGAAAGGGAAGCTGGGCTGTGGGAACGGTTCTGCACCTGTAATAAACCCAGGAGAAAATGCCTTGTCTGTTCCCCAGATCACTTATGACCACGTTGCTGAACAGGAGGACAGAAAAGATGCTTCTTTCTACATCGATGAACCCAGAGGTAATTTACTTGTGCTCAGTCTGTCATTTTTCAAGAGACAGTGTTACAAAGAATTGGCTCCATGAGGGGAAAAGTTTTATGAAAAACCCAATTCTAAGCTAATCAGGAAATATCAAAACTAGGAGGACACGAATTAAAGGAAGTCTTTAATTCATATTGTGTGAATATCAAAAGAGCTTGCTTTGTTCACCATCAATTAAGATGTTGGATACACTGTTCATTCTCCTTTTTTGAATTATTTCAGAGGTGGATGGAAAGCTTCCTCAGATCTACCCCACCTTTTAGCTTTATCTCCTTTTACCTCTGAAGGAAGGAAAGATAAACCAGGAAAAATATTTATTTTTTTTTTACAGCATCCTCTTAAACATTGTGCAAACAAATTGTGATAAGAAAAACGAAATATTTTTGTGCCCACATCACCCAAGAGGTTTTGATAAGTGGGTTTTATTCTCTCGAGATTCATTTAAAGTATTGTGTGTTTATATAAATGATGGTTGTATTTCAACATGGGAACTGTCTGAATTTCACTGCTGAGTTAAGATACTTGCTTTGTTCGTAAAATACTTTTTTATAAAATTAAGTAATGGAAATGTGCATATAAAATGGTATTGTTTACCATAAAAGAAGGTTTCCTAGAAAGCTAATTTTTCCACTTTTGTGCTGATTTCCTTTGACTGACGGGGCTGGGAATCTGTTCTGGATCTTGAGCCGAAGGGCAGAATGTTTGCTCATAGCCAGAGTTCTGTTCCACTGCTGGAGGCACCGGAGCCTGGCTGAGGTTCCTGAGACATCC